>ML393339.1:24320-94053 GCA_005239525.1 Nicotiana knightiana
CCCGAGCATAGATCCGAGTATATATGGGACGGACAGTTGCTTACGCAGACTTTCCGGGCCAGGAGAGTGGAGTATATGTGGGAGTTTTTGAATGATAGAGCTCTACATCCCCGCGTGGTCCATTACCTGGAGGATCTAGGATTTTACCGGATTATTAGGATTGGCCAGATACAACTCGATTGGGCTTTGATCACGGCGTTGATTGAGCGGTGGCGACCGGAGACGAACACTTTCCACCTGCCCATCAGCGAGGCCACCATCACCCTGCAGGACACCGAGATTCTATATGGCCTGCTAGCTGATGGATTGCCAGTTTTGATGCCGTATAACATGAGATATTATCAGCGGCAGACCTATTAGGATTATCTGGAGAGGCTCACTGGTTTCAGGCCTGTGGACCAGGCGGTCGGGTCTGGGTCCAGCCGTCTGCAGTTGACCTCCATTATAGCGCACCTGGAGGAGATCCACCACACTATCACCGACGAGTCAGAGGAGGTAGATGTGGTACGATATACGAGGCTATTGTTGCTCGTTATACTTGGTGGGTTATTCGCGAACACTTTGGGGAACCTAGTGAGCCTCCATTTTCTGTACTATATTGATGCGTTCGAGACTACATCCATGTACAGTTGGGGTGGTGCTGTCCTTTCATTCCTGTATAGGCATATGTGCTGGGCTTCCATCGGCACACAGAGAGAGGTTTGTAGCTTTCTGCCGCTTCTACAGGTGACAACATATTCAAATAATATGTCCATTAGTTGCAATTATACCTAGTTATAGTTATTCTTATACTTTAAGTCAACTTTCTATGTTAGGTTTGGGCCTGGGAGCGATTTCTGCAGTTTCAGCCACCTCTACCACAACTACCGGCTAATGTAGAAATTTCGGAGCTTCCTCTGCCTTGGAGGTGGGTTGTGCGTCGTGCTCTTGGATGTTTTGGATCTGCTGGACGACGCACAGGTGAATATCTAAACAAACTTACCTAGTATAGATTAACGTAGTTATGCGCCTACTAACGGTTTGTGTTCTTATTTGATAGTTAATCTGGAAGCCGTACAACGATGATGTGTTAGATACCCTGCCAGTGTATTGCAAGTTTGGCCGACAGATTGGATGTCTTCTACCCCGCTCGTATGCCTCGATATTGTTGAGCGGGTATGTCGTCAGTTTGGCCTGCCACAGCCTATACCGAGTCCGCCTACATGGCATGCCAGACACTTTGAGAGGGATGATCGGTCCAGGGTGGACGGCACATTTATGGCATGGCTTGAAGAGCAGTTGGGTATTTGGGACAGGCAAGGTGAGTTGATCCCACCTCCCCAGTTTTTTTCTATTCAGAATTATATGGCATGGTACCGCACTGTTACCCGACTTATTGTTGGGAACCTAGTTCATCTGCCACACGGTCGCTACGTCCCATATGCTGGGAGACACAAGGCCCTGGTATGTTTTCTGTTATTATTAATTATATACCTGTAATTTTGTGCCAAATATGTAGTTTATATTTTTTACTTTGTGCAGGCGATTGGATTGCATAACGTCTATCACATGGGGCAGCAGATGCAGAGTTATGTCCATGATCCTGTGGTCATGCAGAGGTATAGTTAGCGATTCATGGATATGGTTACTCAGACACTGCAGCGAGCCCGATCGGATCAGTGTTTGGCACACGAGGCTGATTATATAGACCCACCGCAGTATCAGCGAGGTCGTGGTACACGACCTCGTGGTGCCCGACGAGATGGTGATGCCGGATGATGTGGTCGTAGGAGGAGAGAAGGTGGTCCCCATCTAGGGGGCGTTGAGGCTCCTGCGGATGATGTTGATGATGATATGGCATGTGGCATGGATGGGACGGAAAAGCCGTCTTACAGCCATAGAATTTATCCCACTCAAGTGCCCTCGCAGATGACCCCATCGAGTCAATTAATCATCACCGGATCGGATATTCAAGGGGAGGATTGGGGTAGGTACTTCCCAGGCCCGTCTACCACTGACGAGGAACGACCGACCCGAGATAGTGGGCGCCGACTGAGTTATGGCTCCACATCACATGCGCAGGTATGCGTTTATTAGTATTGAATTTGAATTTGAATTTGAATTTGTGTTGACTGTAACTTATTTGTTTCCTTTAACTTTATTAATTTCCTTTTTGAAGGCTTCATGCGATGCTGCGGCAGATGACTACATTCAAGATCCAGACACGATGATGATGGTAAGACAGTATAAATTGTTGTCAATTGTTATGTAATTTTCTATACTAAGTTTTATATTATTATGTAGCATTCTACTGGACCTGACAGCACCGCCGATACATGTCATCCTGCATTGCATCCGGCTATAAGGAGACGATTTGATCATGATGATCCCGATAGCGTACCTCGGCCGACGGGAATGATGCGCCTCAGACCAACGGCTAATTTGAGACACACCGGTTGTGGGACACATTGATTCGGCCTTCTTTCACTTTTTTTTGTATTATGGCGTAAACAATATTTTTGTATACATTAACAATAATATTTAATCGAATATGGCCATTAATTTTTTTAGTTCTCATTTCGTTTGATAGTTTCATATAACAACACAAGCACTAAAACTTAACTTCCACTTCAATTAAAATAAAATTTAGTACAACAAAGAAGGAAAACAATACTACAACACAAACATAGGCTGCTAACATAATAAAAATACATAAAATATGAAAATACACTAAACACATACATGCAAGTGTTTAGCCTCGGCTGCCATTTATTCTCCGCTCCAACCACTTGAATCGTTCTTCCAACTGTTCATTTTCTTCTTCAACCTCTTTAAGTTTCGCCTTCACCTCCACAAGTTCCCGTTTATATTTTTTTTTTCTGTTCCTTTTCGGCTTCACAAGTCCATTCTGCTTTCCATTTTTCTCGTCTTACCTCCTTCAGTTTAGCCTTCAAGTCTGCAATAATTCTATTGCTTTCTCTTTCATGTTCCTCTTGTGTTGTACGCACATTATTAAGATAATGTAGTTGTTCTCTGTAACATTGCCGATAATATAGGGGGTCAACCCATTCCTCAAAATCACACATAGGTTCGCTGGGATCCTTGTAAAACTGATTAAAACAATGCCAGTAGCGACGTCCACTTTCACCACCATCCCAACAAAATTGCATCAAGCATGCTTTTCCACACTTGCATTTTGGTGCACGAAGAGGTTGAGCCATTTGTAAAATATTTGCTTTTAGTAAAAAAAACCTTACCTTTAAATGAAATATTTATTTTTAGTAAATTTAGAGCACACAAATTAACTGGAATGAGCCCGTTATTTATACGCGAGACAACACACACACACATAACGTAGTGGTAAATCGCGCTAAATACATAACGTACTATCCAACGATGCAATATTTTGCGTCTTAAATTTCATGATGTTGACAGGACGACTTTATGTCAACTGGTCAGCTTTTTCAGTTGGACAAGACAACACACACATAACGTAGTGGTAAGTCGCGCTAAATACATAACGTACTACCCAACGACGCTATATTTTGCGTCTTAAATTTGATGATGTTGACAGGAAAACTTTATGTCAGTTGGTCAGCTTTTTCAGTTAGACAAGACAACACACACATAACGTAGTGGTAAGTCACGCTAATTACATAACGTACTATCCAACGACGCTATATTTTGTGTCTTAAATTTCATGATGTTGATAGGACGACTTTATGTCAGCTGGTTAGCTTTTTCAGTTAGACAAGACAACACACACATAACGTAGTGTTAAGTCGCGCTAAATACATAACGTACTATCCAACAACACTATATTTTGCGTCTTAAATTTCATGATGTTGACAGGACGACTTTATGTCAGTTGGTCAGCTTTTTCAGTTAGACAAGACAACACACACATAACGTAATGTTAAGTCGCGCTAACTACATAAATCCAACGACGCTATATTTTGCGTCTTAAATTTGATGATGTTGACAGGACGACTTTATGTCAGCTGGTCAGCCTTTTCAGTTAGACAAGACAACACACACATTGATTCAGCCTTCTTTGAATTTTTTTTGTATTTGGTGTAAATAATATTTTTATTTACATTAATAAAAATATTTAACTGTACTAAATATACATATAATTTTATTAATATATAATTTAAATCGGTAATATGCAAAAGTACAAATCATAATTAACAAGCATAATTTTATTTCATAAATCTTGGAAAATATACAGAGACATAAAATTATTACAACATCAACTCAAGGGTAGTTAGGTACACTAGAAGAACACCCGCCACGATTAGTTTTGCCACCCAAACCAGCTGAAGGACATTTACGTCGGTCGTGTCCTGTTTGCGACCATATACCACATTTGCACGCATAAACGGTATCACTAACATCCATTTGGTTCCGTATGCGCGTTCTCTTCTGCACCTGTATTTTATGCAAATATGACTTGTTACACACCAGTTTAAATGGTTCCGGAGGCCAATAATGCTCAGCACCCACTGGCTGCAACTGACCACAATAAGTGTTTAGGTACTTGGAAACACTATATTGTTGATCAACATAGTTGGTCTCCCCAAAACTAATACGTTGAAAGCACTTGATGGCACGCGAGCAATGCATGTGGTATATGGAACATTTCCCACAAGAGCATAACCTTGATGATTCATTTACAATATGTACATTATTCCACCGATTTTGATGGATAGCGGTGCGAACTTCAAAAACACTTCTTTCGTTATCATACTGCAAAAATGAATTCCAATGTGCTCGTCGTCTGTATTTCTCAAATCTCTGCATCGGCACTGGCATAAATTCAACACCCCTTTACATCAATTCAGTTGCAGCTGCAGACCGTTCAACAAACCTCTCCGCCATCTGCTTGAACGACATTTGCACCATGGCTGTGACGGGCAATCCTCTTGCCGAAGTCAATAACCCGTTGAAGGACTTTGACATGTTTGTAGTAAGAACTCTCCATTGTTTGCCACCATCCGCATGCAAAGTCCACTTTTCAGGGTTATGTCATATTAGCCAACAATAGGCTGCCTCGTCTTCTTGCCTAATAGATTCCATATGCCTCCGGAATTTGTGTTGTTGGTGGTCCATTGTTGCCATCCACATCAAATCATATAGATCCTTCTTGGGATATAACTTCTGGAAATTGGCCTTAAAATTCCTCACATATTAACGGTGGTATGCATAAGGCTCTTTCCATGCAAGCAAGTTATCCACAGAACTTAATATACCACCATGACGATCAAATATTAGACAAATACCTGAATGCTATTTCACAACGTGCTCTTTCAGGTGGTTCAAAAACATCGCCCACGTCTCTATGCTTTCATTGGAACAAACATCAAAAGCCATAGGAAATATCTGGACATTAGCATCCACTTCCACGACTATCAGAAGCTTGATATCGTACTTTCCATAGACATGAGTTCCGTCTATGGATATTACGGGCCGCAATGCGAAAAACCATTAATTGATGGCTTAAACACCCAGAACACGTAAGTGAATATGTATTCTGGTTTTCCCGGACTCTGCTCAATCTTCCATTTGACGACCGCCCCAAGATTAAAGTGTTGCAGTGCGGCCATGTACTTTGGTAGAGCTGCAAAAGACTTATCCCAGTTACCGTAGACAATTTCAAATGCTCGTTTGCGCCCGAGAAATGCCTTTCTTCTCGTAATGGTATGGCTATATTCCTGGTGGACTGATGTAATGCACTCTTTGATTTTATACCTTATGGACGCTTCGATGTGCGGAATAAGTACAAGAGAAATCAAGTCAATATCCAAGTTGAAGTGATTACCGTTGAATGTGTCCATTTCACATGTGTGGATGGGAATGTATTTACCCACTTTCCACATACCTGTCTTCTTCGTGGACGCACACAACATCCAAGGACATGGCCAAAACCACTTGCGGCAAACAACCTTGTACACATCCGGACTTGACTCCATTACCTGCATTTCACGACACTCTTTTACGTTGTTCATTTTACAAGCCCTGCTTACGCGCGCTTTATCGGGGAAAAGCATCCCCTTTGCAAGCACCGTTGGTCTAGACTCATCCCACATTTCTGCCCGGATTTCATCAAAATCCCTTGTGAGAGCTTCCACATCCCGCACGCTTGGCAACTTATCAATGTAAGGAATCTCCCTTGAATGAAACGGCACCTCGGGCTCGTACACTCTTCGTCTAGGTGGGGGTCTCTTCAAATCTGGTCCTTCCCCCTCATCCTCATCATCACCATCTTCACGAGGAAAGGGTGTCTCGTCTCCGGATTCATCGGCATTGTTGTCGTAATCACTATTATGTTCCACACTCTGTGCATCAGCCAGATCCCGATGTAATACGTCATTTTCGGGCAATTGAGTGAGTACGGGTGGTTCAACTTGCTCGTTTTCACTACACAACCAAAAAAAATATAAGCTACTGAATTTAATAAATACTTTTCATATAGCTATATAACTTGACTTACAAGTCGTAATGTGACGAAATTCCATGATGGACTTTTTCAATTGGGTGATGACTACCAGATAGGCCACTTGTAAAATTCATATCCGGCCGGTACCCCCTATTCAATATATGAGCGTTAGTACAAATTCAATACACTAAAAATATACATAATTAACAGAAATCACAACATAAATTTACCACTCGTCTTGTGAATGTTGGAAAGCAGGATAGAAATTTTTTTCTCCCTCCTCATTCCTCGGCGGTGATATGTTTAAATCAAAGAAAAGTCTTTCATCCGGAACCTGTCCGACAAAAACTGCTCCAGAATAACCACCCGATGACTGGGGGGTATCTCTACTACGCACAACCTCGTTTTTTGGAACGTCTACAACCTTCACGTNAATAACTTGGGGGGAGGGGGGTATCTCTACTACGCACAACCTTGTTTTTTGGAACGCCTACAACCTTCACGTATATCTCCAACATTGTGATTAAAAGAAATTCCTGGCATTCATCCGGAGTCCTCAGAAAATCACTCAAAGTTTCATCATCGTCGATGTTAAACTCCGAAAAATCAACCCCTTGCGGAGTGACGGAATACAGATATTGTCCGGTTACTTTAAGTAACACTGAATGTTTCCTCACACCCATTTTTTTGCATAACAACGATATCAATTTATTGTACTCCATGGTAAGTGGCAATTTAACATGACACCGAGCAGGTAAATTGTATCCCATAGAGTTATTCTCCATCACAACCTCACCCCCCCAATATAATGAAACTCTTATTCTACGCTCTTCAGACATAATGAAAAAATGCTTGAGAATTTAACAACAATAAACGTTTGATGAAGAGTTGAATTTTTTTTGTGATTGAATGAAATGCAATTCTAACCGCTTTATATAGAATGCCTGGCCGGAGAATTTTTTTTTATTGTATAGCGCCAAAGCAGTGGGCACTATACGCTTTTTGAATTATTGGTGGGCCCAGGAAGCAGGTATAGTGCCACAGTGCACGACGCTATACAGAAAAGACGTCGCCGGGCACTATGACGTTATACCCACTGTCAGAAAAAAAATATAGTATAACACCACACTATGTGGCGCTATACACTAACGGTAACAGAAAAAATATATTTAAAGTGTTTGTGCCTTTTAGGCTGTGTTTACATGTAGCTGATGATTGCCCCCTTTCCTTGTTTTGGAAATTGGCAATTGTTCATATGTCATTGGCTACAAATAATTGCCAATACCTTCACAGGGGAAAGGCACGAATCAACAAACGAGTCCCAACGCCATCTTCTTTTAAATTTGTGCAAATTTTGAATGAGAAAGGATCAAAAGAATACTGAAAACTTCGATTTCATACCTTTTCCATCTTAGGACTCAAGTATTTTCACATTTGAGTTGTGTAAAATAAAATTTTTCTTATGAAATAAGTAAGTACTAAAAGTGCAAGTTGCTAGTATGCTAGTTTGGTTATAATTGAAAATCAAAATATTGGAGAAAGTCTAGAAAAGATACACTCTCTCTAGTCTACTTTAATTGATTTTTTTGATCAATTTCTTGTGGTCCACTGATCACGCCCAACTATGCCATATAAAAAGGACTAAGCGGTCATTGTCAATATATTCCGGGTATTAAGCCCAGAGTCCAATCCCACAGGGAATTAACCTACCAATTACAGTTATCAGACTCACTCAATTCCACGTAATCAGCTCCCAAGATATTTTGAATAACAATTGGTTATTTTTCTACTAACTATTACTTAATGAAACTACATTAACTAAGCTCTAACTAAGAATGGGTTGTAAACTAATGAGAAGGATCTAAGGTTATGGTTTCCCCTATTGATGGAATCCCATCTTGCTATGTTTCATATAAATTCGCCTAATTGTCTCTATCGATCATGAGCACTCTTACTATTGTAAATATCTCCCGAGTAATTACGACAATTTACTAGACATACTCTCCTGAGTTACGCTAGATGACTTTTATTACAGCTCACTTAGATCGCACCCAAGGTTTCGTTATCCCTAATCCCACCTTTAAACCCTTGGTTATTGATTCCTCACATACGTGGGGAGTGATGTTGTTCAAAAACTACCTAAATATGCACTCTCTCTCGAGTAATACATACCAAATAGGCACAACTAATTGAGGATCCTTTCAATTAACTACAACAAGAATGTAGTTGAACAAATAGAGATTAAACTTGGCAATTCTATATTAACATAGCAAGAATTTCATCCTTCAACAGGTTCCATCAAAACCTTAGACTAATTATTTAGCTACTCATGATAAAACAAGATAAAGCAATAAAATAATTCATGATTCACAAAATAATGATAAAGGAAGAAGAATGAAAAACTCTAATGGTGTCTTGATCTTTCTCCCACTTGTTCTTGCTTCCAAATAAGTCTAAAACAAGCTTAAACCTTAACTTGGGTGAGTATTTGAGTTTATATAGGGTTAGGATAAGTTTCCCATGATTTACACTTTGACCCCTGGACTTTCCTAGCACTTTCACACTCGATCGCGGTTGCGGGCCAACCGCGGTCGTTTTAATACAATCTATTTTTTGCCTTGATTCACCGCTTCCCAACCACGGTCGCGGTGGATTGTTGCCCAGTTTTTCTTCGCCTTTTCTTGCTTATTTTTATTCGGGAGCTTCTCGATTGGCCTTGTATCTATATATTTGACCCCAAAACACTCTATATCGTCCTCCTAACTCGGAGTAGCTCCTGCAAAGCATAAAAACCTCAATTAGAGCATTTTGTTATCATTTAACACTTAAAACATTAATAAAATATGACTAATTTAGAGCATAAATAGCATCTACATCGCATAGTATAGGCTACTATCAACACCCCATACTTAAACCGTTGCTAGTCCTGTAGCAACAAAACCACACTCTATAGGCCTAATCATCACCGGGTAACTTCTCTACTCCTTGCACCAAGAACAATTCACACTGGTGGACTACCTCAACGTAACATCCAAACCTCAAGAGTGAACTCTCTCTCTAGCCACGCAATGTCCCTAACCGACTCTCCTACTCTTAGTCAGAGGTCCAAACTTACCTTCTTTTCACGAGTCAAGTGCCTACTCACCACAAAGAGACTTAAATCATAGTTATTATAATTCATACACTAAGGAATTAATACAAGTAAGACTTCGCTCACCCTCAAAAAGAAATTCTCATGCCACATAAAACGCACCATAGGCTTGCCCTTAGTGTAATACTCAACTAATCGAGCTCCTTTGGTCTAGAATCAAGTAGGACTTTATTTGTTTGTAATGTAGGTTGCGGACAGGTAGGATATATATGGATATAAGAGTGGCTACACCTCCCTAAGAACTTTAATACATTTTTTTTCCACACTTAAGCCCATACTATTGTCAAACCATTATTCCACCTTTTCATCATTGTGTTATACCCCTTACTTCTTTAAGCACACTTTTTCAAAAGCCACCACCATTTGAGACTTTTTTTCCCAGTTCCGATGGCTTCTAGTATTCATTATCACACCGTGCACCTTTATCTATATTCTCTTAGTTCCACTCAAAAGTCCAACCAACCACCCCACACTTTAACTTTTCCATGTTCGTCACAATTCAAGTGCTTCTAGGAGGTGATGGGGGTTCAAAAGATAGCCAATTCAAAAATTGGGTCAGGCTTGTAATGTGATTTCTACAGGCTCAAAGGGGTTAACTATGGTTTATACAATCAGGTGGGTAGAAACATATATAAATAGGTTCAATAAAGAAACACCTATATCACTTTCTAGACCAATTAAGGCTACCATTTCGCTTCGTACACACATAGGGCAAGTTCCAGGCATTGAATGTTAGCACAGAATACACAAACTCTCACTCACACATGGCACATGACTCAGTTCAGTTCGGATCATCAGACACTCTGCTCAAGGTACTTAACCCAAATCAAGAACACACAATTTAAGGATTTCTTGCTAGAGTCGACTAATGGGCCTAAGTGTCACGCTAAGGCAATCTATATTCAAGGTACTACGGATTTAAGGGATCCTATTTCTATTCTTCCCTCGCCCAAAACTTCCTAAAATAAAAATAAAAATGTAACTACACCCGGTTCAAATGGAAACCCTTGAAAAAAAACCATGGTTTAAAGAAAAACCAAGGGGGAGTTGATACACTATCTAACAAAAGAAAATCTTTTTGTTTTTTTTTGTTTGACTTAAGTCACTCAAGAGACCCGTCGAGAGGTGTCTGTCTTCGGGCCAAGTCGAAGTTAATTAAAAGCAACCCAAAATACCAAACAATTATATACAATAGTACAACAACAACAATCATCCCCCACCCCACACTTAAAGATTTGGCATGTCCCCATGTCAAAGAAATTAAAGCAAAGTAAGGTGAGGGAACTTCCCTGGTGCTCAGTCCTGATCGGAGACGGTGCTAGGATCGAGGTGCCACGCTCGTCTTAACGCCCAGAGCCAGCCCATGATCTTTTTCTCTGACCTAGAACTTTGAGTAGCCAAAGTGTCAACTCGAACACCCAGTTCATTGACCGAAGGGCATAGGCCAGCCATATCTTGCTCCAAGGCTGTCATTCGGGTATTGCGGTGGGCCTGTGATGGGCCCACCTCATCAACAACCTGCACTGGTGGGGCAGAGGCATGCATAGCCTCCTCCTCCTCATCATCATCATCCGCCTAGCCTGCTTCTTTCCAACTGTGATTTTGCTAGCACTAAATGAGGCTTTTAATGGAAACTTCCCATCTACTATTAGATTTTCAGGAAATCATGAAGCACGACACAATCCGGTGATTAGGGAAGGGAAGTAGAACCCTTTTCTTGCCTCCGTGAAGCAAATGAACATTTCATCTTGAATGAGCCGGTCCACGTCAAAATCTTGGTGGCTTACAAAACACCAAACCACCGTTGCTCTTGGTGCATTAACATCTGTAGTATTGCTGGATGGCAGAAAATGGCTGTTGATAATCGTGATCCAACATTTAGCGTCCCAAGTGAGATATCGAAAGTTCAAGGTCATTCTCGACTTTATCCATATTGGATCCCGGCCATCCACACAAATTGTTTGAACGATTAGGTTCCACGTGACAAGCGACCTTTGATAATCATGGTAATGTTCTATCTCTCCAGTGAAGACCGGTAACATGTACACTCGGCGGATGGTCTCAAGAGACACATTCACCGGGGTGTTCCGTACCGTGACAACCCTATCAACATGGTCCGGGAAATTAGGATAGGATTCCCTGACCATCATTACATTGCCCTTTTCCGACTCAGCAAGGAAGATGTCCAACTGACGTCTCCTTAATTCTTCGTAGATACTTGGGCATTCAATTTGCAAGGCATGCCTGTCAATGTGTACTTCAGGCACCGGCTTCTTGGATATATTTGCATTAAACCTATCTTGATCCGATTTGGAAACAAACCGGGTGCTGTCAAATTGGCTCGAATTGGCCGGAGCTCGAGCTCTAGATGAACCCTATGCCCCACTGGCGGAGGAACCCATGGTATGTCTCTTCCTTGATTGATTCATTTTACCTGACAAAACAAGGGCTATTATTAGTGAGGGTTTGGGTTGTGTGAACCCCGGGTGGTTACTCAGACTGCACCACCACCATGTTCACATTCACAATTACAGCTCAATGAGGCAATTTCACAAGCACCTAGTGTGCATGGAACTATGATTTCATACAATTAGCCCATGGAAGTACAAACCCTCCCCCAAATCAACTACAATCACTACACATACTCCACCCCACCACAATCAACTTTAACACAACAAAATCATGCTCTTTTCTACCATATTCTACACATTACCAACTAAAAAAGAAGAAAAGAACCCAACAATTTTACTCTAGATACTACAACAAATCTATAATTACAATTGCAAAAGAGAAGGAAAGAAGAAGAGAGAAAGAAAGCATGACAAACCTGAGACTTGTAGAGTTGAGAGAGAGGAAAAAGTGAAGAAATTTGGAGTGGAAGGGAGATTGGGGATGAGGGGAGGCGGAAGTGTGTGTGTGACAGAGAAGAAGGGCTTTGAGAGAGAGAGGAGGAAGAAGAAGAGGCGTGGGCGGTGGGTGATAGAGTTAGAGTGAGAATGGGATTTTTGGAAGTGGGGGGAGGGGGTTAGGTTTAGTTTTAATGTGTTTGGAAAAGAAAAAGAAAAAAAAAGAAAAAAACATAATTTTTTTTTCAACTTACTGGTCTGTCGGCAGAACAGGGGCGTTCCGCCGCGCCCGATCCGCGCTTGGACTGCGGTCGCGGTGGAAGAAAATAGAATGCACTTGGTTTACCGCGCCTAAACCGCGTTCCTACCATAGTCGCGGTGATGGGAGCAGAACGTACGTGTTTCGCCGCGGTCCAACCGCAATTGCAGTGACGGACCTCCAAATTTTTTTATTTTTATCACGTTTTTACCTTGCTGGAGTTGGTTATTGCCCCCGACTTATCCCAATATGCACCAATCTTGCCCTGTACACTAATGAATGATTTAGTATCATACACATCAAGTGCAACAACAAAGCAAAAGGGAAAAACAAAAGAAAATATGGGTTGCCTCCCAAGAAGCGCTTGATTTAACGCCGCGGCACGACGCAGATGAGCGTATTTAAGGCTCAATCGACCTCTGGGACTCAGTCAAATGAATCACTGACACGTCCTTTACTTCATCCATGCCTACATATGGTTTCAATCTATGCCCATTGACTCTAAACGTGGGAGAGTCTTTCTCTGAAGCAATCTCTATAGCCCCTGAAGGGAGCACTTCAGTCACACGAAATGGTCCAGACCATCGTGACTTGAGTTTACCCGGAAATAGCCTTAATCTTGAATTGTAAAGCAACACCATATCTCCGGGTTTGAAATTTCTCTCAATAATTTTCTTGTCATGCAACCTCTTCATTCTTTCTTTGTATAACCTGGTGCTCTCAAAAGCAAGATATCGGAACTCATCCAGCTCATGCAATTCCGTGACTCTATTCGTTCCCGCAACTTCCATGTCTAGATTCAATTGTCTTAGTGCCCACCAAGATGTGTTCTAACTCCACTGGCAAGTGACAGGCCTTTCCAAACACCAACTTGTATGGCGACATGCTAATTGGTGTTTTGAAAGCAGTTCTATAGGCCTAGAGTGCGTCATCTAATTTTTTTGCCCAATCTGTTCTTGTGGCATTCACAGTTTTGGTCAACACACTCTTTATCTCTCTATTCGACACTTCGACCTGCCTACTGGTCTGAGGATGGTATGGAGTTTCCACCTTGTGGCGTACATAGTACTTCGCCAGCAATTTCTCAAAGGCTCGATTGCAGAAATAAGTGCCTACGTCACTGATTATGGCTCTCGGAGTCCTGAAACGGGTGAATATATGCTTATTCAAAAACCCAATCACCACCCTTGCATCATTTGTAGGGAGTGATGCAACTTCCACCCATTTGGACACATAATCTACAACAACAAGTATGTACTTATTGCCATAGGAACTGAGAAGGGGCCCATGAAGTCTATTCCCCAAACATCGAACACTTCAACCTCTTGAATGGGGTTCATGGGCATCTCATGGTGACGGGAAATGTTCCCGGTTCGCTGGCATTCATCACATCCCTTTACCCATATACGTGCATTCTTAAACACAGTTGGCCAGTAGAAACCTACTTCTAGAACTTTCGCGGCCGTCCTGACTTCTCCAAAATGTCCGCCATATGCCGATGCGTGGCATGCCTGCAAAACAGAAGATTGATCTATCTCGAGGACACACCTCTGGATCATATTGTCAACACAAATCCGAAACAGATAAGGTTCATCCCAGTAATACATGCGGCAATCACGGTAAACTTTTTCCTTTGCACAGAGGAAAGGTCATGGGGGACTATACCGCTTGCCAGGTAGTTTGAATGTCTGCATACCATGGCACTTCCTCAAGGCTTGTGGCGAGTAGCTGCTTGTCTGGAAAGGTTTCCAGAATATCCTCTACCTCAACTGATTTTTCAGCTCCTTCCAGTCGTGATAAGTGATCAGCGACTTGAATTTTCGTGACCGTAAACCAAGTCGAACTCTTGCAGCAGCAACACCAATGAATCAAGCACGGTTTTGACTTCTTTTCGATCAGGTAACTGAGAGCAGCATGATCAGTATATACAATTACATTTGAGCCAATCAGGTACGATCTGAACTTGTCAAACATGAACACTACAACCAGCATCTATTTTTCAGTTACAGTGTAGTTCAGTTGGGCTCCACTCAACGTTCTACTTGTATAGTAAATTAGGTGAATTAGCTTATCTTTCTGCTGTCCTAACACTGCTTCCACTGCATAGTCACTTGCGGCACACATTAGCTCGAATGGTTGCTCCCAGTCAGGGGCAACAATGATGGGTGTTGTGACTAGTCTCTTCTTTAATTCCTCAAATGATACCCTACAATCATCAAAAAACACAAAGGGGTGATCCTTTTATATAAATTTACACAGAGGGTTAGCAATTTTTGAGAAGTCTTTTATGAGTCTTCGGTAGAAACCGGCATGCCCGAGGAGGATCCTGATTTCTTTGACTGATGTGGGAGGTGGAAGCTTTTCTATCACGTCAACTTTCGCATGATCCACCTCAATGCCCTTGCTTGATACTAGGTGTCCCAAGACTACACCTTCTTGTACCATGGCATCGCACTTTTACCAAGTAAGTACCAGGTTAGTCTCAATGCACCTTTTCAACACTCTGGTCAGATTTTTAAGACACTCATCAAATGAGTTTCCCACCACTGAGAAATCATCCATGAACACCTCCATTATGTCTTCTACCATGTTTGTGAATATGGCCATCATGCATCTTTGGAATGTGGCGGGTGCATTTCATAGGCCAAAGGGCATTCTCCGAAAAGAAAAGATCCCATAAGGGCATGTGAATGAGGTCTTCTCTCTGTCCTCTGGTACAATGGAGATCTGATTGTACCCTGAGTACCCATCCAGAAAATAGAAGTGGGACCTCCTTGCCAGTCTGTCAAGCATCTGAACAATGAAGGGAAGTGGGAAGTGGTCTTTCCGGGTGGCTAAGTTGAGCTTCTTGTAATCCATAAAAATTCTCCAGCCTGTGACGGTTCGTGTAGAGATCAGTTCATTTTTATCATTTTCACCACCGTCATTCCGCCCTTCTTAGGAACACATTGCACTAGGCTAACCCAGTTGCTGTTAGAGACGGGGAAGATGATTCCCGCATCTAACCACTTAATGACTTCTTTCTTCACCACTTCCTTCATATTGGGGTTCAACCTTCTTTGGCGTTCTCTGGAAGGTTTGTGCCCATCTTCCAGTAGAATTTTATGAATAAAAAATGCCGGGCTGATCCCCTTAATATCTGTCATGGTCCACCCAATAGCAGTCTTGCACTCTGTCAGTACCTGCAAAAGTTGTTTTGCCTGCACATCTAACAAACTAGATGAGATAATAATAGGTAATGTGGAGTTAGGTCCTAAGAATGCAAAGCTGAGATGGTCGGGTAGTGGCTTCAACTCCAGCTTTGGTGGTTCTTCTACGGATGGCCTGGCTGGAGGAGTTTCCCTTTTCTCTAAGTGCAGGGGCTCAAATTCGAGTGATCTCTTCCAACAACCTTTGCCCTCAAGAGCAAGCACCCATTCCGCCAATTCTTCACCATTCACCTCATTTAAATTCATAAGATATGTAGCTAGAGGGTCCTCAATGTTCATGGTCTCATCATCCTCTTCCAGGATTACATCCACGATATCAATTAAAGAACAATTGGCAAATTCACTTGGTCGCCTCATAGATTTCTGCACGTTGAATGTTATCTCTTCGTAATTTAACCTCATCTTGAGATCTCCAGTTTCGTAGTCAATCAGACCTCGCCCCGTGGCCAAGAATGGCCTTCCCAAAATTATGGGAATTTATTCATCCACCCTACAGTCCAAAATTACAAAACCTGCAGAGAACACAAATTTCCCTACCTTCACCAACAGGTCATCAAGAATATCTGAGGGCCTCTTTACAGTTCTGTCAGCCAACTGCAACAACATAGACGTGGGTCTAGCTCTTCCAATCCCAAGCCTTTTATAGATAGCTAGGGGCATAATATTTATGCTTGCCCCCAAATCACATAGTGCCTTGGCAAAAGCAAAGTTACCTATGGTGCAGGGAATTGTGAAACTCCCTGGGTCTGACAATTTTTCAGCAACGGATCTTGGTACAACATCACTGCATGTCTAAGTGAGAGTCATTGTGGCAAAGTCTTGGAAGTCGAACTTGCGGGACATCAAGTCCTTCATCATTTTTTCATAACCAGGCATTTCTTTTAAAGCATCAATCAATGGAATATTTACCTGAATTTGTTTCAACATGTCCAAGAACTTCTTGTATTGCTCATATTTTTGATATTTGGCTAGCCTCTGTGGGAATGGTGCTGGAGGTATCTTCTTCCCTGTGATTTGGGATTTCTCTTTTTCAGGCGCTGCCTCCAATACCGGTTCCTGTGCTGTCTCAGCTTCTTTCTTAGCCTCATTCTGTTTGTTAGCATCTTCCTGTGCATTCTGCACTGTCACCTCAGTCAATCCTGCTGGGTCATCTAGCTCAATGGTCAAGGGCATAAGTGTCTCAACAGGTCTGCTTTCACGAGCCCTCTCTTGCTCCAAGTCCATGTCTCTACCATTACGTAGACTCACTACTATTAGCTGCTTCAGGCCATGATCTTTTGGATTTACCTGAGTGTCCGCAGGTAACGTCCCATGAGGACGATTATTCAGTAACATCAAAATTGGACCCATTTGGACCTCAATATTTTTGATAGCTGACTTGTGTGAATCTACTCTTTCACTTATTTTTTCATTAGGCCCAATCACCTGCTGCATCATTGCCTCGAGCCTAGCGAACCCGTCTTCCTGTCTCCCATTATGTTGCTGTTGAAGTGGATGATACCCCTACTGATGATTCTGGTTGTTATAGCCATGTGTCCTTTGGTAAGGCGTCCTATTACCCTGTGGTCGCATGGCCCCCATGTTACCGTGATTATGTTGCTGCGAGGCTGGCCTGTATTGCTGATTCTGCTGCCCTCAATTCTGACCACCTGGTCTCTGACCCCCATAGTTGGACACATAATTCATGTCCTCAGGTTAGTGTTGGTGATCCCTCTCAACACTCCACTGGCTACCAAATGGCTGAATGATGCAAGATGTGCAGAAGCACCCATTGGTTGTATCAACTATGTGCACCTACTGTTTTTGACCTGACTCTTCCACCTTTTTGGTGAGGACGCTCATTTGTGTCATTTATGTGGCCATATTTTCAGCAAGAGAGTTAGCTGAATCTAATGCCATTGAGTGGACCACATGAGTGATGGGCGCGTTTCTGTTTGTCCATCCTGAGTTCTGGGACATCTTGTCGAGCAAGATCTTGCTCTCTCTGAACGTATTACTCAGAAATGTTCCACCAGTTGAAGCATCAACATTAGCTTTCACACTATCTACCTGACCCAGTAAAATCTCTGCCCCAACATCTGCTCAGGAATACCATGGTGTGGACATACAACCAACATCCCTTTAAATCTTTCCCACGTCTCTTGCAATGTTTCTATTGGTTTCTGTCTGAAGCTCAAGATCTCATCAATTTGTTGAGAAGTCTTGTTGGGTGGATGAAATTTTTTCACAAATTGCTTGACAAACTCCTCCCAAGTATTGATGGAATTGATGGAGAGTGAATTTAGCCAAGTCTGGGCTGCTCCTGTCACAGATAATGGAAACAACAACATCTTCATTGCTTCCGGAGTCACGTTGTGCTGTCTTTGTGTTTAGCAAATTGACAGGAAATTCTTCAAGTGTTGTTAGGGATCTTCAATGTATGACCCCGAGAATAGTCCCTTGTTTTGCAACATATTGTTTGTGATTTGAAATGAATCTGCCTGTATCAGCGGGACTACTATCGCTGTGGCCAAATTGTCTGTCGTGGATTGTGTCCAGTCATATAAAGCAGCCTCTGGCATAAGAGGCTCCACTACCTGCGCATTTGGGTCCTCTACGCCATCCGCAATATTTCTGTTGTTCACCACATATGCCATGTCTGGTTCAAGTTGTTCAGTTGAGTTTTGTTATTTTCTTTTCCGCTTGGCCCGATTCAAGGCCTTGAAAACTTTCTCGGGATCTGATAATGCTTCAAACATTTCACCAGTTCTCGATGAGTTTCTAGGCATGCACCTGTAACAACCAAGTTTGCAAAGGTTAAAATTTCAATATATTGATTGAAAGTGAAGAAAATTGAGTACACTAAGAATTTTTGTACTTCTTTCAACTGTAATTGATAACACCGTTAACTCCCCGACAACGATGCCAAAATTTGATTACGCCAACTATGCCTTATAAAAAAGACTAAGCGGTCGTTGTCAATATATTCCGGGTATTAAGCCCAGAGTCGAATCCCATAGGAAATTAACCTATCAATAACAGTTATCAGACTCACTCAATTCCACGTAATCAGCTTCCTAGATATTTTGAATAATAATTGGTTGTTTTTCTACTAACTATTACTTAATGAGACTATATTAACTAAGAGCTAACTAAGAATGGGTTGTAAACAATAATGAGAAGGATCTAAGGTTATGATTTCCCCTATTGATGGAATCCGTTCCTGCTATGTTTCATATAAATTCGCCTAATCGTTTCTATCGATAATGAGCACTTTTACTACCGTAAATATCTCCTGAGTAATTATGATAATTTACTAGACATACTCTCCCGATTTACGCTAGCTGACTTTTATTATAGCTCACTTAGATCGAAACCAAGGTTTTGTTATCCCTAATCCCACCTTTAAACCCTTGGTTATTGATTCCTCATATACGTCGGGAGTGGTGTTGTTCAACAACTACCTAAATATGCACTCTCTCTCGAGTAATACATACTAAATAAGCACAGGTAATTGAGGATCCTTTCAATTAACTACAACAAGAATGTAGTTGAATAAATAGAGATTAAACTTGGAAAATCTATATTAACATAGCAAGAATTTCATCCTTCAATAGGTTCCATCAAAATCTTAGACTAAATATTTAGCTACTCATGATAAAACAAGATAAAGCAATAAAACAATTCATGATTCACAAAATAATGATAAAGGAAGAAGAATGAAAAACTCTAATGGTGTCTTGATCTTTCTCCCACTTGTTCTTGCCTCCAAATAAGTCTAAAACAAGCTTAAACCTTAACTTGGGCGAGTATTTGAGTTTATATAGGGTTAGGATAAGTTTCCCAAAATTTACACTTTGACCCCTGGACTTTCCTGGCACTTTCACACTCGACCGCGGTCGCGGGCCAACCGCAGTCGTTTTAGCACATTCTGTTTTTCGCCTTGATCCACCGCGTCCCGGCCGCAGTCGCAGTCGCGGTCGCGGTGGATTGTTGCCCTGTTTTTCTTCGCCTTTTCTTGCTTGTTTTTATTCGGGCACTTCTCGATTGGCCTTGTATCTACATATTTGATCCCAAAACACTCTATATCATCCTTATAACTCGGAGTAGCTCCTGCAAAGCATAAAAAATCTCAATTAGAGCATTTTGTTATCATTTAACACTTAAAACATCAATAAAGTATGGTTAACTTAGAGCATAAATAACATCTACATCGCATAATATAAGCTACCATCATTCATAATATTTGATTTTTTCATATATCAAGAAGGAATTAACTTTTTTTTTCAAAGTCACACTTGGTAGTAAAGAGCCTAGGAGTACTTATTATATTTCCAACAAACAAAGTAAGGTTAATATGGTCAATTTAGTTGTTAATTAATGCTAAAAGTTTGATTTTTAAATATGTGTAAAAACAATAATAAAAAAAAACAAAGAGAGAAGTATATTATAGGACGTGAATTAAATAACGTATTGATTTTATCGAGGTTTGTCAGATAATAAAAAGATGAAACACAAACTGCGGTGGCTGATGTTAGCTGCCTTAGTAATTGGAATATGGAACCAATGAGCTTTCATTTTTTTGAAGGTCTAAGTTTAGCCAATAAAATCTACTTTACATACTACGTTAATGACACTTTGATACCATTGCATCTTGCTCATTAGATAAGAACAAATTCAAATATTGGCACTACAAAATTTATTTTTCCTAAATAAATTTGAGGAAATTAATTTTTGCTTAACTAATGACATTCTTAGAGCTTTAAAACTATGTATAAATAGATTCGGAATTTCAGCTATTCTTGCTTCATCAAAAAACTTGTTAATTAAAAGAGTACTATACTTGTTAATTAACCATGATTGCTTTGGTCTTTCTTTTTCTCTTTCCATTTGCTTCAGTCTCAGCATCTCCTAATATTAACTGTCCAAAATGTGGCACAATGGACGTACCATACCCTCTTAGTACTAGTAATAATTGTGGGAACCCTAACTATAGGGTTTATTGCAACAATGACACCTTTGAATTCTTTTCATCTGTGGGATTTTACTACAAAATCCTCAGTATCAATCCATCTACATCTAGACTTGTTATTAGCCCTCCTTTCATACAAAAAGATTCTTGTCAATCTTCTAATCTATCTTTAGGTGGCTTAAAGATTGACGAAAACTCTCCTTTCAACATATCTTCTCGAAACACAGTTATGTTATTTAATTATTCTGAGAATATCCTTCAGTCCCCATTAAATTGTTCTTCAACTAGCCCTTGTAGGAAGTTTGAGGAGTCGAGTAGTGAAAGAAGGAACTGTAAGAACACATTGTGTTGCAGTTACTTAAAAGATGCATCTATGACTTCTCATAGAATTAGGGTTAGGGTTGCAGGGTGCACTGCCTATACTTCTTTTGTTGATTTTAAGGCTGAAGACTCCATTAGTGCATGGCGTTATGGCATTATGATACAGTGGATACCCTCCTAATTAAATGAGAATGCATGGCCTTTCAACATTATTCTCATAACAGTACATCGATCTTCATGTGCGCATGAAAATAGTACTCTAATAATTTGAGAGTGATGTCACATACGTTGTAATTTCTAGTCTATGGTTGTTGACTTATCGTATCTTTAATTTGTGCATATTCTGTATGGTTTTGAACTATATCAATCCATGTACTCATTTGCTAAGAGTTCAGCAAAGAAAAGAGACATATTCTCTTGTACGTATGTTTTTTTATTTTTTCAATCATATGCATGAACCGTGGCGGATCTAGAACAAATACAACGGGTTCAATTGAATCTAATACATATGTAAGAACACAATTCAATAATCCTAAATCCTCAATCAGCCATTATTTGTTTAATAATGAGTTCCTTTTTTTCTGTTTTGATATAATGAGCTGATGCAGTGACAATTCACCACTTGGATAAAATTCAGGAACACATTAAAACAAAAATTCAAATATAAGTTTGAACAGTTCGCAATGTTATACTGTACTAAAAGTGAAAATCACAACTACATATGAAATATTAACTATTGCTATCATGCACGAATGAGAATATTGATATGATGCAGTGATAATAGTGATTACGAAACCACAATCACTAAAAAGGTGATTGATCGTAACCTCGTGTTCCTATAATTGTAGACCACGAAATTTACCTAATTCACATTTTAAGAATGTTAGTTTTTTCCTTTAGGCATTAGATATCAAAAAATTTACTGTCCAACAAGTTTTAAATTCATGTTGAGTAAGCTCACCGAGGAGGTAATATATACGCTTTATACCGGGAGGATCTTAATTCACAGAATTTTAAAGCGTTTTATCACAACTAAAAATTTACAATAAAATGATATATCACTGAGGAGGTAATATATATGCTTTATACCGGGAGGATCTTAATTCACAGAATTTTAAAGCGTTTTATCACACCTAAAAGTTTATAATAAAATGATACTGTATATAAGTAATAAATTTTCTGATGTCTAATATCCAAAAATATTTTATAAATTGTTTTTATAAGTATAACAATTAATTACTACTCATAGCTGCACAAAAAAAGTGGAATGTCTCATCATTATTGTGACAAATATCCTGGATCTACACAACTCCCCCCCCCCCTCCTTCCCCAGACTTAAGAAGACATTTGGTCTCAAATCCATAATATGTTTCTTTTTTGCTCTATTGGGCCTTTTGTATAGTTGAGCCACTTTTATTTTCTCTTATATTGGGAACCAATCTATGTCCGGATTAATTCTTTATTGGACTACACTGAACATACTCATAGACTGATTGAGGTCTATTGAAAATTAATGGATCATTTTTCCTTTTTCAATTTACCCCATGGTCTCTAACTTTCTCTCTAACACCGTCTAGAACCTAGGTTTTCTCCGACCCATTCACGCAAATTCAATCACTTCTCACAAGTAACATGGTATCAGAGCAACGACTCCTGACGCACTCGAGGAGCTGGTTCATCCTATCGGTTCAAATTTCTTATTTTTTGAAGTTTTTGGTTGTATTCGGCGAGAACTGTTTCGAAATGTTCAGGGAATTTTGGGCTTGTTCCGGCGTCATTTGAGGATAGCTTCAGCATTTCTTTGTTCTAATTCAACAAGTATCTACTCCTTCGAGTATTGTGAGGGAGATACGATACTATCTGTTCATACCTTAGTGTACGAGTTTTGTGACATAATTGTACAATTTGTGAAGCTACTGTTTGTGTGATTTTAGCTCAAATTTCCTCTGTAAGTTGTGATATTATTGTTGTAGTATTGAGTCTCGAATTTTGCCCTTATTTGTTGATCCAAACCATGGTACAAAATCAACATCTTCCTCTCCTATTCTTCAGTCATCTCCTACACTTATTGACTCTTCACATCCTTTATACGTGCATCCATCAGACAATCCTGGTGTTTTGTTAGTGTCAGTGTCACGACCCAAACCGATGGGCCGTGACGGGTGAGTCCTACCTGTCAAACACCCCTAGACATGTATCTAAAATATGAACCTGAATAACATCTGTTATATAAAGAGTTTCATACGGTTGAACTTTTCAAACTAATCAAAGTAAAAGGTTTACCAAATGAAGCTATATTTCTTTTTCTCTTAAATAATTTGGTTGCTTAAAGAAAATAATATCTCACCCGATTTTTGATGTAAGTTAACATCTATAACTCTCAACACACTAAATTCCAAGTGAAAATATCAATAATCATATATAATACACTTTTTTTTAAATATCAATAATCATACAATTTAATTTTTCTATATGATTGTTATTACATTTAATTATGAGTATTTTAACAAAGTTAAATACATCATCTCAGTTATATAACAAAATCTATTCTTGTCCCTGACTTTCGATCAGCTTCTTGTTCACATAATTAAATTGAATCTAAGTTATATAACAAAATCTATTCTTGTCACATGCTTATCCTTATATTTTTATACTTAATGTATATAAAATTTATCCACATAATTAAAAATTATCTCAAATTACTTAAAATACTAATTACTTTTAACATACTTTATGTACCCTACTATCGTGGTCATGTGGTATCATATAAAATCAATACATACTTATTATTTTATTAAAACATCCATGTAAAAATACATATATTTTCTCAACTTCTAATTTTTCCTAACCTCATATAAAGAGTACAAATTTTCGTAAACTTAATTCTTAAAATAGTAAAAAGGTAACCTTCTTTTCTTGTGATAAAATAATTTATATCTTTACAATAAGGAAAATCTCATAAACTTCCTCATATTATGTGTACAATTTAAAATATATTCGAAAGTAGTAATATTAATAACTGTATAAAATCATATTTTTCAAACCACTTTTTTTTACAAAAATATTCCACTCAAAATACCATATCAAATAAATATATAACGATATCAAGGTTGTTAAACTTATGGGGTGTAACAGTCAGTTCCCTTTTCAGAGACTGGATACACTTCATGGAGAAAATATGTTCTACTTGCATTGCTTGCTAAGAATAAAGCTGGGTTGATCAATGGTAGAATTCCACAACCCCCACCAAGTTCTCCTCTTTATGATTACTGGGTTAGATGTAAAGACATGGTTTTTGCTTGGCTAAGCAATTCCTTATCCAAAGACATTAAAGACAGTGTTTTACACTGTGATACTGCTAGGGACCTATGGAGGGATATAGAAGAAAGGTATGGACAGTCTAGTGCTAGTAGGTATTATCAAATACAAAGAAAAATTGTAGGGGTATTTCAGGGTTCTTCTGATATTGCTAGCTACTACACTAGACTTAGGAAACTTTAGGATGAGTTAAAAACTGTTGCATTTGGTCCAGCATGCACTTGTGGGGCTGAGCCACAATGCAGTGATGATCAGAAGCTTATTCATTTCCTCATAGGGTTGAATGACACCTACCCAAATGCTAGGATTAATATCCTTATGATGTATCTCGTCCCAACCCGGGGTAAAACATACTCTATTCTCCTTCATGATGAAGTAAGAATGTCCTTAAGTTCCAATTGAGGTTTGGGGGTGTTTTTGTGTTATCAAGGTCCGAATGGAATTTCGAGACCGAGAATAGTTCCGTTATGTCATTTATAACTTGCTCGCAAAATTTGGTGTCATTTCGAGTAGTATAGGTACGTTTCGGCGTGTTGTGAGCGAATTCAAGAACTCAAAGTTCTTAAGTTTGATCCAATAGGTTTTGGGGTATGATTTTAAGATTTAGCATTGTTTCGGATGTTCCGAAGGCTCGAGCGAGTCTGTATTATGATTTAGGACTTGTTGGTATATTTGGACGGGGTCTCAGATGGGTCGGGATGTCATTCGGGCATCGCGCGAGGCAAAAACCAGCCTTAAAAGACTGCTGGTGCATCAGATCTGGTGCGACTGCACCTGCGAAGGACCAGCCGCAGGTGCGGCCTCAGAAGGGGCTGCCTAGTTCTGTAGGTGCGGGCCATTTCCCGCAGAAGCAGAGCCGCAGGTGCGGACTCCCTTCCGCAGGTGCAACCACTGGCCCCCTTCCCATTTTCCGTAGGTGCGGTCCTCGAGCCGCAGGTGCGAAAAACCTGAAGGCAGTGAGGTTGTTTAAAATACGGGATTTAGCCATTCTTGTACCATTTTTCTTTAACTTGGGCGATTTTGAGAGCTTGCAAAGGAGAGATTCGACCTATCTACTGTAAGGTAAGTAATTCCTACTATAAACTTAGCTTAATACTTGAATTCCTAGGTAGATTAACACCTTAAATTAGTGGAAATCATGAGTTTAGAGTAAATCTAGGTTTTTGACAAAAATGGAAAATTTTCAAGAAATGTGTTACGGAATCGTAAAAACAAAAACCATATAATATTGATCCTTAGGCCATGGGTAAGTATTTCCTCCGGAAATTTCTGGAATCCGAGCATGTGGGCCCTGGGGTTGTATTTTGGGATTTTGCACTTTAGGTTGAAATAATCACTTAAATAGGGAAATTTCATACTTTTGAGTATAGATTGATCTATTTATGCAACCTTTGACTAGTTTCGAGTCCTTGGGCGACGAATTTGGATTCTCGAGCGCGTTCTTGACCCGGAAAGTAGGCTTGACACGAGGTAAGTCTCCTTTCTAGCCTCGTAAGAGGGAATTGTCCCCATAGGTGAATATAAATAATTGCATGTCTTTATTTGTGGGGGCTATGCACGCACGAAGTGATGAGAGTCCGTGTGTAGCTATTATTATGTTGTGTCGGGGAGTGTAGGATTCACAAGCATGCTTTATGTGCTGTAACTATAATCGTAAATGTTAATTTAGGTTGCCTTATATCATTGAATTATTAAGTGAACATCTAGGAGGTTATATTCTGAAATTTATATTATTGAAACCTTCTCTGTAAGTATATTCTCTACTGAATTTCTTGATTCCTGTTATTTATGTGTATGTATACGGGAACCCGCATCGCATGTATGATTCGCGAGCGAGGTAGCCCTACTATTATGTCAACCGCGTCGCATGTTCGATTCGTGAGCGGTGTAATAGATGCATCTATGGTTCGAGCCGTTCGACCCTTTGGCAGTGCACATTTATTTTCACGTCGCGTCAGTCGTACGTTCACGACATGTTATGTGTTGTTAGATGTTGGGTGTTCTGTGATTTTTGTATCTGTTAAATACTATGAGAAGTGAAAATCGGTAAATTGCATGCTAGAAAACTTGACACGTACAAATAATGGTAAAGGATAATTGATGTTCCTGTCTTCATTATTATTTATAAATTGCCATTCCTGCTTAGTTTTACACTTAAAACATATCATTCTGACCCTAATAAGTGTCACGTCGACCTCTCGTCACTACTTCTTCGAGATTAGGCGGGATACTTACTGGGTACATATTGTTTATGTACTCATGCTACACTCTGTACTTAATTGTACAAGTTCTGAGGCGGGTGCATCTGGGTATCAGCCTGGAGTTCGTCTTTGATACAATTACCTGGTGTAGACTCCACGGTGAGCTGCTTCTCTTGGTGACTCCCAGCAACACTTTGGAACTTTCTTTTGTTTCTTTGCCTTTCTATCTATACTTACTCAGACAGTAGGACAGACTTCCTATACTTTTGGTATTATTCTATTAGCTGCCTATAGACTTGTGACACTAGTTCCTGGCACACTCGCTAGTAGACTTTATTGTGGAGTGTAAATCGTAAATTTGAAATTTCATGATCTTCTATTTTGGTATCAAATGCTCTAAGTTATCTGTTTCTACTTAAGGTCCCAAAGATTAAGTTAAGCAAGTGTGGAAAAATGTTTTGTTTTTTTTGGTAAACTACTAATGGGAAATGGTTGGCTTGCCTGAGTAAGGTATTGGGCGCCATCGCGACCTGGGTTGGGATTTGGGTTGTGATAAGATGGTATCAGTGCTCTAGGTTCACGTAGGTCTCACGAGTTACAGGCAAACCCAATAGAGTCTTGCGGATCGGTACAGAGACATCTGCATTTATATTCGGGAGGCTATAGGGTGTTAGGAAATTTCTCTTTATTCATCTTCTATCGTGCAATTGATGGTGTATTAAATCTCACTCTTCTATTCTCTCACAGATGGTGAGGACGTGCGCAGCTAACGTTCTGGACTTGGGAGGGGCCGCTACCCCCGTCATCCGAGGCCGTAGTAGAGGCCGGGGGAGGGCACCGACCCGAGGTAGGGGACGAGGACGTCCCAGGACTGTATCAGTTATACCCCAGCAGAGGATCCCATCACTGAGGAGCAGGGCGGGGTGCCCGCAGCAGATCCTGCCCCTTTGGACTTTATGACAACTCCAGGATTTCAGGAGGTCATGGGTCGTATGATGAGGTTCATGGACACCATGACGCAAGATGGTTTATTTCCAGCCGATCCAACCACATCTCAGGCGGGAGGGGGGGAACAGACCCATACTGCACAGGCTGCCGGTCATGCAACATCAGTATATCAGACCCCGGGTACACTTCCCGTGGGTGGGATTCAGCCAGTGGCAGCAGTAGAACCTGAGCCCAGACCAGTTTCAGACTGTGATCCGCAGAAGTTATTAGACAAATGGACCAGACTGCACCCTCCTTTCTTCGGAGGTGAGAGCCATGAGTATTCTCAGGACTTTATTGATAGGTGCAGGGACAGACTGCACAACATGAGGATACTGGAGTCCCATGGAGTTGACTTCACTACTTTTCAGCTAGAGGGTAGGGCCCGCAGATGGTGGCAGTACTACATTCTTGGTAGACCAACAGATTCTCCTTCCCTTACTTGGGAGTAGTTCACTCAGTTATTCCTAGAGATATATTCCACCCTCTAAGAGGGAAGAGCTACGGTATCAGTTTGAGCAGCTGGAGCAGGGTTAGATATCAGTGATGGACTACGAGTCTAGGTTTTCTGAGATGTCTCGTCATGCACTCATGATACTTCCTACTGACACAGAGAGAGTGCGAAGATTTGTAGCCTGGTTACACTCAGGCATTAGGGCCAACATGGCCCGAGAGGTGGAGATGGGGACTCTTTATCAGCTTGTGGTAGAGATTGCTCACAGGATTGAGGTTATCGGTCGAGGAGCAGAGAGCAGGGGCAGCAGGATAAGATAGCTAGATTTTCTGGAGATTTCAGAGGTGCTCCAATCAGGGGCAGAGATCATTTTGGTAGAGGCCATCCTAGTAGGCTCTTATATTCAGCACCCCCACCACCTCCTCGAGGTGCTCCCATGAGGCCTTATTTCAGTGCTATGCCGGAGAGTTCTTATCGACCACCAGCCATTCAGGGTTCCTCTAGCGGGTATTCTGGTCATCAGGGGTCTTCCAGTCCTTATTTCAGTGCTATGCAGAGAGTTCGTACCGTCCCCCAGCTATTCAGAGTCCTCAAAGACAGCAGGCTATGGTGCCTAGAGGTTGTTATGAGTGCGGGGATCCAGGCCATATTAAGAGGACTTGTCCCAGGCTTCGGGGCAAGGCCGTACAACATAGTCATCATCTTATGATTTCAGCACCGGCAGGTCGGCCACCCAGAGGTGGCTGACAGGTTGGTAGAGGTCGTCCTAGAGGTGGGGGCCAGGCAGGGGGAGCCCAACCAGTTCCTGCTCATTCCGGTGGAGGCCAGTCGTCTGGCGCCCCAACCAGATTCTATGCTATTTTGACCAGATCAGATGTAGTGGCCTCAGACGCCGTGATCACATGTATTATTTCAGTATGCGGTAGAGATGCATCGGTATTATTTGATCCAGGGTCCATTTATTCATATGTATCAGCCTTATTTGCTCATTCCCTGGATATTCCTCGTGAGCCCTTGGGTACTCTTGTATATGTGTCCACTCCTGTGGGTGATTCTGTGGTTGTGGACCGGATTTATCGGTCCTGTGTGGTTACATTCTGTGGGTTCGAGTACAGAGCATACCTCTTGTTGCTTGATATGGTTCATTTAGAGGTTATCCTGGGCATGGATTGGTTGTCTCCCTATCATGCCATTCTAGATTTCCATGCCAAGACCGTTACTCTATTAGTGCCGCTCGTCGGGTTATTTCCTTCCTGAAGGTTCGACATATGGTCGAGAAGGGTTGTTTGGCTTATCTTGCTTATGTGTGGGACACCACCACCGAGTCTCCGACGATTGATTCAGTGCCAGTAGTTCGAGATTTTGATGATGTATTCCCTTCAGACCTTCCAGGCATGCCACCAGATCGTGACATTGATTTTTGCATTGACTTAGCTCCAGGAACCCAACCCATATCTATTACCCCATACCGTATGGCGAGGGAATTGAAGGAACGACTTGAGGAGTTGTTAGTTAAGGGGTTTATCAAACCAAGCGTATCGTCTTGCGGTGCTCCAGTGTTATTTGTGAAGAAGAAGGATGGGACTATGCAGATGTGTATTGACTACCGCCAGTTGAACAAGGTCACCATCAAGAACAAGTACCCATTGCCGCGTATCAATGATTTGTTTGACCAGTTTCAAGGTGCTCGGGTGTTTTCTAAGATTGACTTGAGATCGTGGTACCATCAGCTGAAGATTCGGGACTCGGATATTTCGAAGACTGCCTTTCGTATGAGATATGGTCATTACGAGTTCCTGGTGATGTCCTTTGGCTTGACTAATGCCCCAACAACATTTATGGACTTGATGAACAGATTGTTTTGGCCTTATATTGATTCTTTTGTCATCGTCTTCATTGATTACATTCTGATTTACTCACATAGCCTGGGAGAGCACGAGCAACATCTTAGAGTTGTGCTCCAAACCTTGAGAGAACAGAAGTTGTATGCTAAGTTCTCCAAGTGTGAGTTTTGGTTGGATTATGTGGCATTCTTGGGGTACGTGGTATCTGGAGAAGGTATCAAGGTTGATCCCAAGAAGATTGAGGCAGTTTAGAGTTGGCTACGCCCTACTTCAGCTACAGAGATCAGGAGCTTCTTGGGTCTAGCGGGTTATTATCGCCAATTTGTGGAGGGTTTTTTATCCATTGCAGCTCCTCTGACTAGATTGACCCAGAAGAATTCCCCATTTCGGTGGTCCGATGAGTGCGAGGCGAGCTTTCAGAAGCTCAAGACAACATTGACCTCAGCACCAATTCTAGTGTTGCCTTCCGGTTCTGGGATGTATACGGTTTATTGCGACGCTTCACGTGTTGGTTTGGGTTGTGTGTTGATGCAGGAGGGTCGAGTTATTGCGTATGCTTCACGGCAGCTGAAAGTTCATGAGAAGAACTACCATGTGCACGACCTGGAGTTGGCCGCGATTGTTCATGCTCTTAAGATTTGGAGGCATTACTTGTATGGGGTGCCTTGTGAGGTTTATACATATCACCGCAGTCTGCAACACTTGTTCAAGAAGAGGGATCTTAATTTGAGGCAGTGCAGGTGGCTTGAGTTGCTGAAGGATTACGACATCACCATTCCTTATCATCCGGGCAAAGCGAACGTGGTAGCGGATGCCTTAAGCAGGAAGGCGGAAAGTATGGGTAGTTTGGCTTTCATTTCAGCAGAGTAGAGACCTCTAGCTTTGGACATTCAGTCCTTGGCTAATCGCCTGGTGAAATTGGACCTTTCCGATCCCAGCCGGGTTCTTGCATGTGCGATGGCCCAGTCTTCATTATTGGGGGAGATCAAGACTCGGCAATATGATGATCCGCACTTGGTGGCTCTCCGGTATACAGTGGTACAGGGTAGTGACAAGGAGGTTTCTATTGGCGAGGATGGTGTTCTGAGACTTCAGGTTCGCTTATGCGTCCCCAATGTTGATGGCCTGAGGGAGAGGATCCTAGAGGAGGCTCATAGTTCTCGGTATTCTATTCATCTTGGTGCTACGAAGATGTATCGCGACTTGAGGCAGCATTTCTGGTGGAGACGCATGAAGAAAGACATAGTGGAATATGTAGCTAGATGTTTAAATTGCTAGCAGATTAAGTATGAGCACCAGAGGCCAGGAGGCCTACTTCAGCAGATGCCTATACCTGAGTGGAAATGGGAGCGCATCACTATGGACTTCGTAGTTGGATTGCCTCGGACCTTGTGGAAGGTTGATGCAGTTTGGGTCATTGTGGACAGGTTGACCAAGTCGGCACATTTCATTCTAGTAGCTACTACTTATGCTTCTGAGAGGTTGGCCCAGATCTACATTTAGGAGATAGTTCAGTTGCACGGTGTGCCTGTGTCCATTATATCAGATCGAGGTCCTCAGTTCACCTCGCATTTCTGGAGAGCCGTGCAGAGTGAGTTAGGCACCCCGGGTAGAGCTTAACACAACATTCCACCCTCAGACCGAAAGGCATTCGGAGCGGACATTTCAGATATTGGAGGACATGCTCAGAGCATGTGTGATTAACTTTAGAGGGCAGTGGGACCAGTTCTTGCCTTTGGCCGAGTTTGCTTATAATAATAGTTACCAGTCCAGCATTGAGATGGCTCCATTTGAGGCCTTGTATGGTCGGCGATGTCGTTCTCCCATCGGGTGGTTTGAGCCTGACGAGGCTAAGCTATATGTCATCGATCTGGTGAGGGATGCTTTGGAGAAGGTGAGGTTGATTCGGGAGATACTTCACACAGCTCAATCCATACAGAAGAGTTACGCGAATCAGAACTAGCGTAATGTATCATTTATGGAGGGCGAGAAAGTTCTGTTGAAGGTCTCGTCGATGAAGGGTATTTTGAGGTTGGGAAGAAGGGCAAGCTGATCCCGAGGTTTATAGGCCCATTTGAGGTGTTGAGACGAGTTGGGGAGGTTGCTTATGAGCTTGCTTTACCTCCCAGTTTATCAGGGGTTCATCCGGTCTTTCATGTGTCCATGCTCCGGAGGTATCACGCAGACTTCTCTCACGTGGTAGATTTCAGTACATTTCAGCTAGATGAGAGGTTGGGTTATGAGGAGGATCTAGTTGCTATCATTGACTGGCAGGATCGCAAGTTGAGGTCCAAGAGGGTTTCCGCCGTAAATGTCCAATGGAGGGGCCAACCAATCAAGGGACTTGGGAGTCCGAGGAGGACATGCGGAGTAGATATCCCCACTTATTCAGCACTCCAGGTATGATTCTAGACCCGTTCGAGGACGAATGTTTGTTTAAGAGGTGGAGAATGTAACGACCTGACCGGTCGTTCTGGGTTCTAGGACCCCGTGCCCCTAAATGAGAATCCTCGTAGTTGCTTTTACTGATTTATGACTTGCGAGGGACGGGTGGTTCGAGGTTTGGAGGAGTTTGGAGCAGTATAGGAACACTTAGTTCCCTAAGTTTGCCTTAAAGGCCAAGTTTTACTTCGGTCAACATTTTCAGTAAACAACCCCGGAATCGAGATCCGGAGATTCCAGTAGGTTCGTAGGATGATTTTGGACTTGGGTGTGTGTTCGGAAAGGGTTTTGGATGACCCGGGAGCATTTCGGCGCCAAATAGTGAAGTAAGAATGTCCTTGAGTTCAAATTGAGGTTTGGGGCGTGTTTTTGTGTTATCGAGGTCCGAACGGAATTCCAAGACCGAGAATAGTTATGTTATGTCATTTATAACTTGCTCGTAAAATTTGGTGTCATTCCGAGTAGTATAGGTACGTTTCGGCGTGTTGTGAGCGAATTCAAGAACTAAAAGTTCTTAAGTTTGATCAAATAGGTATTGGGGTATGATTTTTAGATTTAGCATTGTTTCTGACATTTTGAAGGCTCGAGCGAGTCCGTATTATGATTTAGGACTTGTTGGTATATTTGGACGGGGTCTCAGGTGGGCCCGGATGCCATTCGGGCATCACACGAGGCAAAAACCAGCCTTAAAGGACTGTTGGTGCATCAGATCTGGTGCGACCGCACCTGCGAAGGACCAGCCGCAGGTGCGGTCAACGCCTCACAGGTGCGGCCTCAGAGGGGGCTGCCCAGTTCCATAGGTGCGGGCCATTTCCCGCAGAAGTAGAGCCGCAGGTGCGGACTCCCTTCCGCAGGTGCGACCACTAGCCCCCTTCCCATTTTCCGCAGGTGCGAGATTTTTCTCGCAAATGCGAGACCGCAGGTGCGAAAAACCTGAAGGCAGTGAGGTTGTTTAAAATACGGGATTTAGCCATTCTTGAACCATTTTTCTTCAACTTGGGCGATTTTGAGAGCTTGCAAAGGAGAGATTCGACCTAGCTACTGTAAGGTAAGTAATTCCTACTATAAACTAATTCCTAGGTAGATTAACACCTTAAATTAGTGGAAATCATGGGTTTAGAGTAAAATCTAGGTTTTTGACAAAAATGGGAAATTTCCAAGAAATGTGTTACGGAATTGTACAAAAACCATATAAGATTGACCTTTAGGATATGGGTAAGTATTTCCTCCGAAAATTTCTGGAATCCGAGCATGTGGGCCCGAGGGTGTATTTTGGGATTTTGCACTTTAGGTTGAAAGAATCATTTAAATAGAGAAATTTCATACTTTTGAGTATAGATTGGTTTATTTATTCAACCTTTGACTAGTTTCGAGTCCTTGGGCGACGAATTTGGAGTTTCGGGCGCGTTCTTGACCCAGAAATTAGGCTTGACACGAGGTAAGTCTCCTTTCTAACCACGTAAGAGGGAATTGTCCCCATAGGTGAATATAACTAATTACATGTCTTTATTTGTGGGGGATACGCACGCACGAAGTGACGAGAGTCCGTGCGTAGCTACTATTATGCTGTGTCGGGGAGTGTAAGATTCACAAGCATGCTTTATGTGCTGTAACTATAATCGTAAATGTTAATTTAGGTTGCCTAATATCATTGAATTATTAAGTGAACATCTAGGAGGTTATATTCTGAAATTTATATTATTGAAACCTTCTCTGTAAGTATATTCTCGACTGAATTTCTTGATTCCTGTTAGTTATGTGTATGTATACGGGAACCCGCGTTGCATGTATGCTTCGCGAGCGGGGTAGCCCTACTATTATGTAAAACGCGTCGGATGTTCGATTCGTGAGCGGTGTAATAGATGCATCTATGTTCGAGCCGTTCGACACTTCGGCAGTGCACATTTATTTTTGTGTCGCGTCAGCTATACGTTCACGGCATGTTATGTGTTGTTAGATGTTGGGTGTTCTATGATTTTTGTATCTGTTAAATACTATGAGAAATGAAAACTAGGTAAATTTCATGCTAGAAAACTTGACACGTACAGATAATGGTAAAGGATAATTGATGTTCATGTCTTCATTATTATTCATAAATTGCCATTCCTGCTTAGTTTTACACTTAAAACATATTATTCTGACCCTAATAAATTTCACGTCGACCTCTCGTCACTACTTCTTCGAGATTAGGCGGGATACTTACTGGGTACATATTGTTTATGTACTCATGCTACACTCTGTACTTAATTGTACAGGTTCTAAGGCGGGTGCATCTGGGTATCAGCCCGGAGTTCGTCCTTGATACAATTACCTGGTCTAGACTCCACGGTGAGTTGCTTATCTTGGCGACTCCCAGCTGCACTTTGGATCTTTCTTTTGTTTCTTTTCCATTTCTTTCTATACTTACTCAGACAGTAGGACAAACTTCATATACTTTTGGTATTATTCTATTAGCTGCCTGTAGACTTGTGACACTAGTTCCTGGCACACTCGCTAGTAGACTTTATTGTGAAATGTAAATCGTAAATTTAAAATTTCATGATCTTCTATTTTGGTATAAAGTTCTCTAAGTTATCTGTTTCTACTTAAGGTCCCAAAGATTAAGTTAAGCAAGTGCGAAAAAATATTTTGATTTTTTTGGTAAACTACTAGTGGGAAATGGTTGGCTTGCCTGACTGAGGTATTGGGCGCCATCGCGACCTGGGTTGGGATTTGGATCGTGACACCTTCTTACCCTTGCTGTCAAACAAAATTGGAATATACACCAAATGGATGTCAATAATGCCTTCCTCCATGGTGACCTTTCATGAGGAAGTTTACATGAAGATCCCTTTGGCTTTATCTATTGGGTCTACCTCTTATGATCTTACTTTAGTTTGCAAATTAAAAAAATTCACTCTATGTGCTAAAACAAGATTCTAGGCAATGGTTTGCAAAGATTTCATAGTCTATTATTTCAAGGGGCTATTCTCCTAGTAATAATGACTCCTCTCTTTTTACCAAGGTGACTCTAACTTCTATTGTACTGCTTGTTGTCTATGTGGATGATCTTCTTTTAGCTGGCAATGATGATGATGAAATGCTAAGTCTGAAATCCTTTATTGATCATCAATTCAAGATCATGGACCTTGAGATTGTCCATTACTTTTTGAGTATTGAGATCTCTAAGGTGGATTGGGGGATTCTCATCAACCAACAAAAGTACACTAAAGAGCTCCTCTCTGAATTCTGCTGTTTATAGGTTAGACCAGCACTCACGCCCCTTGATCCTCATGTCAGATTATCTGTTGATTCAGGGAAAGATCTTCCTGATCCTACTGTCTACAGAAGATTAATTTCCAAGCTGAATTTCCTTCAATATACCAGGCCTGACATCTCTTATTCAATGCAGCATGTCATCCAATTCTTGTGTCTCCTAGAGTGACCCACATGTTGACTGGTTTGTATGTTCTCAAATACCTCCTCAATGATCCTGCCTACGGCATTCTACTGAGTGTTGTTCCTGATTTCTCCTTGCAAGCTTATGCTGATTCTGACTGGGCTTCTTGCCCTATTTCCAGAAGGTCTGTGACTGGCTATTATATGGTTCTTGGTAATTCCCCTATTTTCTGGAAATCTAAGAAATAACCCACAGTCTCTCTTTCTTTTGCTGAGGCAGAGTATAGAGCCTTGAGGAAAGTTGTTGCTACGATGGTTTGGCTTACAAGACTGTTAGCTAACATGGGACTGTCTATTACTGATCATGTCCCCCTTCTTTGCGATAGTTAGGCTGCCCTCCACATTGCCAGAAATCATATTTTTCATTAAAGAACCAAACACATTGAGGTGGATTGTTACTATATGAGGGATGTACTTTCTTCTGGGCTTATTGTTCTTGAACATGTCTCTTCTGTTGAAGCAACTTGCTAATGTTCTCACCAAGGATTTAATAGGTGTTCTCATCATAAGCTTCTGTGTAAGCTGGGTGCAACTCACCCTCCAGCTTGGGGGCGGGGGTGATAGACTTAAGAAGACATTGGACTCAGAACCAGGATAAATTTCTTTTCTGCTCTATTGGACCTTCTGTATTGTTGGGCCACTTTTCTTTTCTCTTATATTGGGAATCGACCCATATTCAGATAAATTCTTTATTGGACAACTCTGTACATACTAATAGATTGATTGAGGTCTATTGAAAATTTATGGGTCATTTTTTCTCTTTCTATTTACACGATGGTCTCTAAGTTTTCTCTCTAACACCGACTAGAACCTAGGGTTTTCTTTGATCCATTCACACAAATTCAATAACTTCTCACAAGTTAACACTCCCCGTTCGGATAAATTCTTTATTGGACTACTCTGTACATACTAATAGATTGATTGAGGTCTATTGAAAATTTATGGGTCATTTTTCCTCTTTCTATTTACCTTATGGTCTCTAAGTTTCTCTCTAACACCGACTAAAATCGAGGGTCTTCTTTGATCAATTCACACAAATTCAATCACTTCTCACAAGTTAACATCCCCCCACCAAACCCCTAATTTCTGAGAGTCCAAATAGTACATTTTCGTCACAATATTTCTAAAATAAATTTCAAAATTTTAGTCTTCTTTTATTCGATTTTAGATCATTAAATACTTATATTCTTTTTAGATTATGACTTCACTGACATGCTGAAAGTATATGACGCATCAAACGTCATCCACCGCTTGAAAAAGATGCATTATCAGGATTAGTATTTAAAAGAATTTTCTCTAGCCAAATAAAGGTTTGGATTTGGATCTAACAACAAAGCTAAAAGTCTTAACCTTTAAATAAGAAAACCTAAGAGTTTAAAGTCAATAAATTGACTGGAATTAATAATTTATTGCATTAAATTTGAGAATCGGCCAGTCTTTTTTTCTATGTTTGAAGCTCTTGCGTTAAATTTAAGAACTTTACAAGAAATGAATTGTGCCAATTAGTATTTGATATCAGCTGTAGACATCGAAATTTTAAAGGATCAAGCTAAATCCTAAATTCAAGATATTACAGGACTCTTGAAATCCTAGGAGTCTATCAGGGTTTCTTGGAAGTTACTCTACCCTAAATCCTAACGCACACCTACATAAAGGGATACATATTCCCTTGAAGAGGGTCTCAGAAAACCCATAAATTCTCGGCATATTCACAAAGGGATCAAAACATAAAATAATATCGTGATCAATAGATGTTCTTCTTGATAATTAAATATTTCAAGAAGAATAGCCATACAATGATCTAATTTCTTGGGGATTAAATAATCTAGAGAGGTCCGTATCATCCTATGTTTGAGAATACACTGATCCAGCCCTCGAATCACGGAGAACAATTTAGAGGAAGAACCAATGGATAAACAGAGTTGTAACCAGCAATGTTTATCAATAAATCACTTTGACAGTTTATTTTTCATATCTTGAAAATTTATTGCAAACAAATTGGCATGCCCAGTGGGACCAGTTCTGCCCTTCATCTCTTCCTCCTGTAAATCAAAAACTCCAAGTTTCAAAATTATTTGTTGCGATGGTCGAGTACTTCAAGTCTTGTCTTCGAGTTGCAGCAAGCCTACACCTCGACAAACCTTGAAGTAGGGGGCATTTGTAGACATCAAAATTTTAATGGATCAAGCTCAATCCTAAATTCAAGATACTACAGGCTCTTGAAATTCTAGGAGTCTATTAGGGTTTCTTGGAAGTTACTCTACCCTAAACCCTAACAAACACCTATATAAAGGGATACATATTCCCTTGAAGAGGGTCTAAAAAAAACCCATAAATTCTCGGCATATTCACAAAGGGATCAAGGCATAAAATAATATCATGACCAATAGATTTTCTTCTTGATAATTAAATACTTCAAAAAGAATAGTCATATAATGATCGACTTTCTTGGGGATTAAATAATCCGTAGAGGTCTATATCATCCTATGTTTGAGAATACGTTGATCCAACCCTCGAATCACAGAGAACAATTTGGAATAAGAATCAAGGGATAAACAAAGTTGTAACCCGCAATGTTTATCAATAAATTACTTTATTATTTTGTGGTTGCAGTTTATTTTTCATATCTTGATAATTTGTTGCAAACAAATTGGCACGCCCAGTGGGACCAGTTCTGCCTTTCATCTCTTCCTCCTATAAATCGAAAACTCCAAATTTTAAAATTATTTATTGCGATGGTCGAGTACTTCAAATCTTGATTTCAAGTTTCGGCAAGCCTACATCCCGACAAACCTTGAAGTAGGAGGCATTTGTAGACATCAAAATTTTAAAGAATCAAGCTAAATCCTAAATTCAAGATACTACATGACTCTTGATATCCTAGGAGTCTATCAGGGTTTCTTGGAAGTTACTCTACCCTAAACCCTAACGCACACCTATATAAAGGGATACATATTCCCTTGAAGAGGGTCTAAAAAAAACCCATAAATTCTCGGCATATTCACAAAAGGGATCAAGGCATAAAATAATGTCTTGATCAATAGATGTTCTTCTTGATAATTAAATACTCCAAGAAGAATAGCCATACAATGATCGACTTTATTGTGGATTAAATAATCTAGAGAGCTCTGTATCATCCTATGTTCGAGAATACGCTGATCCAGTCCTCGAATTACGGAGAATAATTTGGATGAAGAATCAAGGGATAAACAGAGTTGTAACCTGCAATGTTTATCAATGAATTACTTTATTCTTTTGTAGTTGCAGTTTATTTTTCATTATCTTAAAAATTTATTGCAAACACCAGCATATATGGTAGAGAGGATCTTAAAAATATCTCAACATTTTAACAAACAAAATAATTTTCTTGATTTGTTCAATCTACTGCTTATTTATATAGTTTGGATACATGTCAGGAGAAAAGAATTAAAGAAAAATGGCTTATGCAAATAGCCGCCCATCCAATCGCTTAAATTAAAAATAGTTGGTGGAGATATGTGCATAATTTATGTATTATATGTATAAAATTATATATAATCAATACATAAAATATGTATATGACTAAAAAAGGTAAAAAATAAATATTGATGGTTCTTTGTGTAAAGATCCATAAAATTATAAGCAATTTCATCTTTTTTGGTGGACTGAAATTTTTTATTCATCTCCAGAACAGAGTACAATGAAGGAAAAAACTCTAGCTTCTAGCTATAAACAAGTCCGGTACTTACTGAGCAATGTCCAAGTAAGTCTTGCTAATTATCCTATTCTGTACAAGTCTTCATCTATCTATCTATCTATATACTTCTTCCAGCCATTTTCTATCCTTGCCCTTTTTCTGCTTGCTGAGTATCTCCACCACTCGAACTCTACAATCTTCCTTAATTTGCTCACATCTCTGTGCGGTCTAGGAACTGAACTCTACCATATGGCTTCATTCCTTCCTTTCCATACATGATAGTTAATTGCTGCCAATACTGCATATGAGAACTCCCTACTCAATTTACCTCCCATTTTCTTGGCTACTCTTTTCCGTTGAAGCTGGCCTTCAAGGTTTGTGATCCTTATCTTTAACCACTGGAGTATTTCATTGATGCATAGCTTTGAGAAGTGACACTTATAGAATAAGTGTTCAACAGTCTCTGGTGCATTTCCACATAGTACACATAGGTCATCTGAGCTGATTCCTTTGCGAGCTAGCCTATACTTTGTGAGCAACTTCTTCTGCATAGTCAACCACCATTAAGCAATTTCATCTTGCCCAATCATCGCATGGAAATAATTTATATGAGAAAAATATGACACTATAAATTGAGACCGTATATGTTACAGATCTCTCTTGTATTATACTTTAGTAATTTTCTGTGAGAGTGATCATATAATTAGAAGATCAGTTGTAATGGACCCTGAACCACTTATTGGAAAGAGGTTATTCTAGTCGGTAACGTTGTCCCTGAAAGCTGTAAAAGAAGAATCCACTGTCCCTCTTTGAAACCAATATTACTAGAGTAAACCAATATAGCACGTCTTAACCAATTTAATTGTTTTTTTTAGTTAATGTCATGATAACAACCATCAACCTACAAATATGAATAATAGGCATTTACTCCCGTGTTAATATATTGGACAAAGGAAAAAGATCAAATATCCAAAAGTAACTTACATTGAGTTGTATCTAGCAATTAACCTTTATTCTTCATTATTCAACAATTATGGCTAATATCAATTTGAGCTAAGCTTGTTTGATTCCAATATCAAAGCATATGGAAAAAAACCAAGTCGAATTCTCCTTTTTGTGGTGCGTGCAGCATTATCTGTAGCAAAGTAACTAACGAGAAGATAAATTAAAACAATATTTAACCTATTACCGATTTGTCAACATTATATTTTACTACAATAACTCAAAGCTATACTAGCTACTAGTTGGTGCCACACATCAATATGAGATTAAGAAGCACCATGACTTAAATATATTTATTCGTCAACTTTTATTAGTTGGCACTAGGGGTATACAAAAAAATCGATAAACTGCACCAAACCGATAATTCGAGTTAAATCGGGGAAAAATTCGATGTGATTTGGTTTGGTATTGGAAAATAAAACCCAACCATAATTGGTTTGATTTGATTTTAACTAAAAAGGGTCAAATCGAAACCAAACCAACTCATAGTACATTTATATAAGTTTTAAAAATATTTTGCACATATAAATATTTATTGTAATGGAATTTATAAATATTTCTTAAAAATTTTCACAGTTTTATCTTTTAACGTATTATAACAAGTTTAGATTTAACATTCTTGAACGGTAAATACATTTTATAGCCCATAAATGTAGTAACTTAAACAAAGTTCAAATTAATACTAATACTAACAAAATAAATTCAATTCAATACTAGGAATGACGAAAGTGTTGGATAATTATTTTACTTTTATATTGATTTATAATGAAAATGCATAACTTAGTTTATCTTTTCTTTAGTGCTAAGTTATGTAATTAATATTAGTACTTATTAGCTATACTTATTTTAGCATAACTTATATAGTATTTTTAGATTATGTTAATTTTCATTATGGCTTATTAATTAGCAATATTTATTTTATGTAGTTTTATTATTTTATCTTTGTTATTGAATATTTTAGTAGTGCTAAGACTTATATCATATTATTGTGTTAATTTCTTGAAAATCACATTATATAGTTGTATTTTATTAGGACTTAAAAAATATTTGGAGCACAAGTTACATATTTTATGTTATGAAGACTTTACCGAAAAAAAATCCAAAATCAAAAAATTTCGAAAATCCCAAGAAAAACCGAGATTGAATAACCCGCCTTTGTTGGTTTGGTTTGATTTGATTTATAAATTAAAAACTCAACACCATTGATTTGATTTGATAATTAAAAATTTTAAACCAACCTTACTTATGTACACTCTTAGTTGGCACAAAAGAATTTGGAACGTCATTGGAGCCAAATGTTCGCATATGAGGATAACAAGATCCACAAAATAAAATGAAATATACTATATATATTTGAATCAGTTTAATAACAACCAAATTAAGTTTCTTAAAAAGATTAGTTATCTTAAGAGCCGGTTGAGTTTTCCGGTGATAGCTTTCTCATTATGCTTGTTAATTCTTTAGTTAAGAGGGGCTCTTATGTCTTAAAACTTAATTCTGCGTTCGTTAACTTCAACAATCTCATTTAATTCCTTTTCGATTTGCGTGTGCAGTCCGGACGTGTTTCCGAAAAGCTTTTATGTGAAAAAATTGAAGAAATAATAATTTTTGGCCTTAAAAATAATTTTTAGTTGATTTCGGTCAATATTTTGAACGGATCCGGACCCGTATTTTGACTGTCCCGGTGAATCCGTAGTAAAATATGGGACCTGGGTGTATGCCCAGAATCGGATTCCGAGGTCCCTAGCTCGAGAATAAGTTTTGACTAAAATTGAAAGATTGAAAATTGTTGATTTTAAAGAATTTGCTTAATGTTTGATCTTGTTGCTATCGGGTCCGTATTTTGGTTACGGAGCCTAGTACAAGTCCGTTATGATATTTATACCTTATCTGTGAAATTTGGTGAGAAACGAAACTGATTTGACGTGATTCGGACTTTTGGTTGATAAAATAGAAACTTTTGAAGTGTTCTTGAGAAATCCATAGGTTTTGGTGCTAAATTCGTTGTTTTAGGTGTTATTTTGACGATTTGATCGCACGAGTAAGTTCGTATGATGTTTTTAGACTTGTGTGTATGTTTGGTTTGGAGCCCCAAGGGCTCGGGTGAGTTTCGAACAGGCCACGAGATGTTGTTTCTGGTGCACTGATGCATTGTGCTTTGCGGTCGCGAAGCCTCTCTCGCGAACGCGAAGTGTAAGATGGGCTGGGGGTGGATTCCTTCTACACGAATGCGAGGCTTGGGTCACGAACGCGGAGCATTGGGGGATTTACTCTACGTGAACGCGACCGGCTAGACGCGAACACATAGTGTATTGGAGGAGGGCTGGAAATTCTTCGAGTTGTTTTACGCGAACGCGGACCTAGGCTCGCGAAATTGAAGGTCAGGGGGGATAGACTTACATGAACGCGTGAGACTCTTCGCGAATGCGAAGGCCTTTCTGGCCGTTGTGCATCGCGATCGCCACAGGTTTCTCGCGAACGCAATGAAGACCTGTCCACTGATTTTTGAAACAGAACAAAACGGGACTTCTTCCCAAATTTCATTTATCATCACTTGAACTCGACCTAGGGCACTTTTTGAAGAGGGATTTCAAGACCAAATCATAGGTTTGCACTTCTTTACTCGTTTTCTTCAATTTCCAATATCATTCATTGAATTCCTAGTTCTAAATCTTGTTCTTTAAGGGTAGAAATTAGGGATTTTAGAGAATTGGAAATTTTGCAAATTTAGGGATTTAGACCTCGATTTGAGGTCGGATTCCGAAACTAATTACATATTCGGGCTCAGGGGTGAATGGGGAAACGAATTTTTGTCCGAACCTCGAGTTTTTACCAAGCGGGCCCGAGGTCGGTTTTTGACTTTTTGGGGAAAAAATTGGTAAAACTATAATTGTGTATTGAGATTGATTCCTTTAGCAAAAATTAATGCTATTAAGCTAATTATGACTAGATACGAGTGGGTTGGATGTAAATTCTAGAAGAAAAGCGGTACTTGAGCAGTGGCCTGCGGATCGAGGTAAGTATTGTGTCTAACCTTGACTTGAGGGTTTAGGAACCTTTGAATTGTTTGTTATGTGATAAATCATGTGAGCGGCGTATATGTGAGGTGATGAGTACCTATGCGCCGCCAATTTACCTGTTTTACTATTTTCGTCCATTTTCCCTTATATTGTTTTTCTTCTTGCTTTACTTGTTACATGTCTAACTGTAATTCCGTGCTTAAATTGTTACCTGTTGGATATTTGTTCCCCCGTAAGATTATTGCTTCCCCTTTTATTGGTTTAAACTATTCTTATTGGCAATTTCTGTGATATCCTAGTTTGGTCTCACTGAATAGTAGTAAACTTATTGAGTTTTATTGTTTATACGGCTCCCGGTTGCTTTGTTCCAAATTTCAAGTGTTGGTAATGGCCTTGTGTGGATTTTATGAAATTTCTTTCCACTATGTGTGATTTACTATGATATGGTGGGATTGGGTTGCACGCCGAAAAAGGAGGAATAAGGGAGGATTTATGAGGAGGAATAAGGGTGAATATGATTATTCGATGGGATCAGGTTGCATGCCGCAACAGAAGGAATAAGGATAGATTGATACAGAGTAATAAGGGTGAGCTATTATGTTGATAATGATATATGGTGGGATTGAATTGCACACTGTAACACATATATATATTATTTACTTTTATTATAATTTTTATGGAGGAATAAGGAAGGATTGGTGGGATCGTATTGCACGTCGCAACATATATATAATTTACTTTCATGGTAATTGTTACAGAGGAATAAGGGAGAATTGGTGGAATCGGGATGTGCGCCGCATCAATATGTGTTTGTTTATTCTTCGTTGACTGTGTAAGTTATTCGATGTTTGTACATTTCGTCTAAGGATTGGTTATAGCTGGATATTTGATAAGACACTGAGGTTACGTATTTAGTCTTGCAATTTACTGCTTTTAAATTATTGTTCTTCTTTTCTACCTTATTATTTATCGACTGTAGCATATATTGTGGGTGTCCCGTCGTAGCCTCGTCACACCTTCGTCGAGGATAGGCTCGGCACTTACCTGTACATGGGGTCGGTTGTACTGATACTGCACTCTGCACTTCTTGTGTAGATTTCGGAGCATGTTGTGGCTGACTAAGAGATTTGGCTCAGGTTCACAATTGGAGACCCAAGGCAGTCCTGCTGGCGTCCGCAGGCCCTAGCGTCCCCTTCTACATCTCTTTATTAATGTTTTTCTTTCTTTCCAAAAACAGATATAAATTTCCTTCAGACTCATATTTGTTGAAAATCATATTGTGGTCGTGAAATTGTGACACAATGTTTCTGGGAAGGAGTAGAATGTAAATGACTTCGATTTCTATATACCTTACAGTTATTCCGCTTTATTTTGTCTAATTATTGTTAATTACTAAAAATAGACATAAATGGCTGAATAATCTCTAACGTTGGTTTGCCTGGTAAGTGTGATGTTAGGTGCCATCATGATCCCGACGGTAGGAATTTCGGGTCGTGACGAGTTGGTATCAGAGCACTAGTTTGCTTAGGTCTCACAATTCACGGACAAGTTTAATAGAGTCCGGGGGATCGGTATGAAGACGTCTGTACTTATGTTCCCGAGGCTATGAAGTTTAGGAACAAATTTCACTTTTATTCGACTCTGTCGTGCGATTTTGTTATCTCAATACTGATTGAATTATCCTATTCTTATTCTCTTGCAGATGGCAAGAACACTTACCGCTTCTTTCGCTGATCAGCAGCTCCCACGACGGGAAGAAATCGAGGCCGAGGCCATGCCAGAGGCTGAGGCAAGGGCAGGGCTTAGCGCAGGGCCCGAGCAGCATCCTCAGCTGCGGAGCCTCGGTAGAGTTCAATGAGGAGGTTCCAGCTCAGACTATTCCTGCCGGACCAGCTCAGGTCCCAGAGGGGTTTATTGCCACCCCAGTGTTCCAGGATGCCTTGGTCCGATTAGTAGGCCTTATGGAGAGTGTTGCCTAGATTGGCGCATTTCCCATGGCACCAGTCGTATCTCAGGCTGGAGGAGGAGCCCAGACTCCTGCTACTCGCACTCCGGAGCAGATGGCTCCCCAGTTTCAGACTCCAGCAGCTCATCCAGTCGGAGTGGTTCAATCAATTGTTGCGGCACAACCCGGTGATGGGGCAGCTATGTCCTCTGAGGCCCTATGGAGATTGGATAGGTTTACCAAGCTCTTTCCGGTTCATTTCAGTGGTGCTACTTCAGAGGATCCCCAGGTGTATCTTGATAGTTGTCATGAGGTTCTTTAGAACATGGGTATATTGGAGACCAATGGGGTCGACTTTGCTGCTTTTCAAATGATTGGTTCCGCCAAAAAATGATGGATAGATTATTTATTGACCATATCAGCTAGGTCGCCTGCTCTTACTTGGGACCAGTTCTCACATCTCTTCTTAGAGAAGTTTCTAGCTATCACCTTGAGAGAGGAGTGCCACCGTTAGTTCGAGCGTCTCCAGTAGGGTAGCATGACTGTTACTCAGTATGAGACTCATTTCGTGGATTTGGCCCGTCATGCTATTATTTTTCTTCCCACAGAGAGAGAGGGTTGGTGAGGAGGTTTATTGAGGGTCTTGCTCAGCCTATTACATTGCATATGGCTAAGCATACTGGGAGCGAGATTTCTTTCCAGGATGCGGCCAATGTGGCCATACGAGTCGAGATGGTTCTTGGACAGGGAGGTGAGGGGTTAGATAAGAGGCCTCGTCACTCCGGTGGATTAAGCGGCGCCTCATCTGGAGGCAGGGGTACTTTTGGTAGAGGCCATCCTCCCAGTCCATTTCATTCAGCGCTTCAGGCATCTCACAGTGCTTTAGGGAGTCATGGTCCTTATACGCCTCGTTCTGTGCAGCCAGCTTACAGTGCACCATCAGCTCCCATCAGAGAACCTCCCTTTCAAAGTTATTATTGTAGTCATCCGGCTCGTCAGGGTTAGTTTCAGTTCCCACAACCACAGTACTTGGATGGATGTCTCGAGTGTGGTGATTATGGGCATATTCAGAGGGCTTGCCCGAGATTATTGAGTGTTCAACCACAGTATCAGGGTTCTTGTGCCATGGTTCCAGCACCAGTTACTGCACCGCCTGCTCAGCCAGAGGCAGGGGTCAGGTAGCTAGAGTTAGGGTCTAGATTGTTAGAGGTGGAGGCCCGCTAGCTAAAGGTCGTCCTAGGGATATGATTCAGAGTGGTGGGGCCCAGCCCCAATGTTATGCTTTTCCAGTCAGACCTGAGGCTGAGTCATCCGATGTTGTCATTACAGGTACTGTTTCAGTTTGCAGTAGAGATGCTTCAGTTCTATTTGATCTGGGGTCTACGTACTCCTATGTGTCATTTTATTTTGCTTCGTATTTGGTTGTGCCCCGTGATTCTTTGAGTACCCCTGTATATATTTCTACGCCCATGGGGGATTCTATTACGGTAGATCGTGTATATCGTTCATGTGTGGTCACTATTGGGAGTCTTGAGACCATTGTAGACCTTCTGCTCTTAGATATGGTGGATTTCGATGTTATATTGGGTATGGATTGGTTGTCACATTATCACGCTATCTTGGATTGTCATGCCAAGACGGTGACCTTAGCCTTGCCGGGACTCCTGGACATTCTACCAGCAGGGTTATTTCCTATATGAAGGTTCGGCGCATGGTCGAGAATGGGTGTTTGGACTATTTGGCTTATGTTCGTGATTCTAGTGTTGAGGTTCCCTCCATAGATTCTGTACCTATTGTTCGTGATTTTCCAAAGGTATTTCCTGCAGACCTGTCGGGGATGCCACCCGATAGGAATATTGACTTTTGCATTGATTTGGCTCCGGGCCTCAGCCCATTTCTATTCCGCCATACCAGATGACCCCACCATAGTTGAAAGATTTGAAAGATCAGTTGCAGGATTTTCTTTATAGAGGCTTTATTAGACCTAGTGACTCACCCTGGGGTGCGCCGATTCTGTTTGTGAAGAAGAAGGACTGGTCTATGAGGATGTGTATAGATTATCGGCAGTTGAACAAAGTCACTATCAAGAACAAATATATGTTGCCGAGGATTGATGATTTATTTGATCAGCTTCAAGGTGCCAAGGTGTTTTCGAAGATTGATTTGAGATCTGGCTACCATCAGTTGAGAATTAGCGCATCTGATGTCCCTAAGACATCTTTTCGGACGCAGTATGGGCACTATGAGTTTCTGGTGATGTCCTTTGGGTTGACTAATGCACCAACAAAATTTATGGACTTGATGAACCGAGTGTTAAAGCCTTATTTGGATTCCTTTGTGACCGTGTTTATTGATGACATTTTGATATAGTCCCGCAGTCGGGAGGAGCATGAGCAATACTTCAGGATAGTGCTCCAGACTTTGAGGGATAGTCAGTTGTATGCTAAATTTTTGAAGTGCGAGTTTTTGTTGGATTTAGTCGCTTTCTTGGGCCATATCGTATCAGAAGAGGGTATTCAGGTAGATCCTAAGAAGATTGAGCCAGTCCAGAACTGGCCTAGACTCACTTCAGCTACAGAGATCAGGAGCTTCTTGGGTTTGGCAGGGTTTTTGTCTATAGCAGACCCTTTGACCAGGTTGACACAGAAAGGTGCCCCATTCAGATCGTACGACGAGTGTGAGGCGAGATTTCAGAAGCTCAATACATCTTTGACTTCAGCGTCGGTGTTGGTATTACCATCAGATTCAAGTTCTTACACGGCATATTGTAATGCCTCCCGTGTTGGATTCGGAGCAGTATTGATGCAGAAGGGCAGGGTAATTGCATATGTGTCTCGGCAGTTGATGGTTCATGAGAAGAATTATCCTGTTCATGATTTAGAGTTGGCAGCCATTGTTCACGCGCTAAAGATTTGGAGGCACTACCTTTATGGCGTGTCGTGTGAGGTTTTCACGGATGCTTTTTGTATTTGTTCAAGCAGAAGGATCTCAATTTGAGGAAAAGGAGACAGTTGGATTTATTAAAAGACTATGATATCACCATATTTTATCATCGGATAAAGGCCAATGTGGTGGCCATCACATTGAGTAGGAAGGCAGTGAGTTTGGTCAGCTTTACGTTCATTTCAGTAAGTGAGAGGTTGCTAGCTTCAGATTTTCAGACTTTGGCCAACCATTTTTGATCGAGGTACGCAGTTTACCTCTCACTTTTCGAGGGCAGTATAGCGTGAGTTGGGTACACGAGTTGATTTGAGCACATCATTTCATCCTCAGACGGACGGGTAGTCTGAGCATACTATTCAGAATCTTGGAGGATATGCTCAACGCTTGTGTTATAGATTTCGGAGGATCGTGGGATCAGTTCTTGCCCCTCGCAGAGTTTTCCTACAACAACATCTACCCGTCGAGCATTCAGATGGCTCCCTATGAGGCATTATATGGTAGACGGTGCATGTCGCGAGTTAGGTGGTTTGAGCCGGGAGAGGATCGGTTATTGGGTACAGATTTAGTACAGGAGGCCTTGGACAAGGTCAATATTATACAGGATCGACTTCGTACAGCTAAGTCCAGGCAAAAGTTATGCCGACCGTAGCATTCGTGATGTGGTATTCATGATCAGGGAGAGAGTATTGATGCGGGTATCTCCCATGAAGGGTGTCATGAGGTTTGGAAAGATGTGCAAGTTGATTCCTAGGTACATCGGTCCTTTTGAGATTCTCGATAGAGTGGGAGAGGTGGCTTATAGGCTTGCATTTCCTCTAGGGTTATCATCAGTTCATCCAGTATTCCATGTGTCCATGCTCCGGAAGTATCATGGTGGCCCGTCCCACATGTTATATTTCAGCTCTGTCTAGTTGGACAAGGATTTGACTTATGAGGAGGAGCCGATAACTATTCTAGATCGGCAGGTTCGTCAGTTGAGGTCGAAGAGTTATCCTTCAGCTCGAGTGCAGTAGAGAGATCAGCCTGTTGAGGCAGCTACTTGGGAATCCAAGCCGGACATGCGGGGTAAATATCCCCACTTATTCTCCAATTCAGGTACTTTTCTATGTTCGTTCGAGGACGAACAGTTGTTTTAGAGGTGGAGATTGTGATGACCTAAAAGGTCATCTTATGTTTTAAAACTCAATTATGTGCTCGTTATCCTTAAAAATCTCATTTGTATCCTCCTCGATTTGCGTGCGCAGTCCAGGCGTGTTTCCAGAAAGCTTTTATGTGGAAAAATTGAAGAAATAATAATTTTTTACCTTAAAAATGATTTTTAGTTTACTTCGGTAACTGTTTTGAATAAATGGACCCAGACCCGTGTTTTGATGGTCCCGGTGGGTCCGTAATAAAATATGGGACTTAGGCGTATGCCCGAAATCAGATTCCGAGGTGCCTAGCTTGAGAAATGAATTTTTAACTAAAATTGAAAGACTGAAAATTATTGATTTTAAAGAATTTTCTTAATGTTTGATCTTGTTGGTATCGGGTCCATATTTTAGTTCCAGATCCCGGTACATATCCGTTATGATATGTATACCTTATCTGTGAAATTTGGTGAGAAACGGAACTAATTTGATGTGATTCAGACCTTTGCTTGAGAAAATAGAAACTTTTAAAGTGCTCTTGTGAACTCCATAGGTTTTGGTGCTAAATTCGTAGTTCTAGGTGTTATTTTGGCGATTTGATCGCACGAGCAAGTCCGTATGATATTTTTAGACTTGTGTATATGTTTGGTTTGGTACCCCGAGGGCTCGGGTGAGTTTCGGATAGGCCACGAGATGGTTTTCACTTAGAAAAATCAGGTGTATTGCTATTTCTGGTGCACTGATGCCTCGAAGCCTCTCTCGCAATCGCGATGTGTAAGCTGGGCTGGGGATTGATTCCTTCTACGCGAACGTGAGGCTTAGGTCGTGAACGCGGAGCATTGGGGGTTTTCTCTACGCGAACGCGACCGGCTAGACACGAACGCGTAGTGTATTGGAGGAGGGTTGATATTATTCGAGTTGTTCTAGGCGAACGCGGGCCTAGGCTCGCGAACGCTAAGGTCAGGAGGGGATAGACCTACGCGTGTGACTCTTCGCGAACGCGAAGGCTTTTCTGGACGATGTGCATCGCGATCGCGACATGTCTCTCGCGAACGCGACAAAGACCTGTCCAGTGATTTTTAAAAGATAACAAACTGGACTTCTTCCCAAATTTCATTTTTCATCATTAGAACTCGACGTAAGGTGATTTTTGAAGAGGGATTTCAACACCAAATCATAAGTTTGCACTTCTTAACTCGTTTTCTTCAATTTTCATTATCATTCATTGAATTCCTAGTCCTAAATCTTATTCTTTAAGGGAAGAAATTAGGGATTTTGGGAGAATTGGGAATTTTGCAAATTTGGGGATTTAGACCTCGATTTGAGGTCGGATTCCAGAACTAATTACATATTCAGGCTCAGGGGTGAATGGGTAAACAGATTTTGGTCCGAACCTCGAGTTTTGACCAAGCGGGCCCGGGGTCAATTTTTTACTTTTTGGGGGAAAATTTTGTAAAACTATAATTGTTTATTAAGATTGATTTCTTTAGCGAAAATTGATGTTATTAAGCTAATTATGACTAGATACGAGTGAGTTGGAGGTGAATTCTAGAAGAAAAGCGGTACTTGAGCAATGAGTGGCCTGCGGATCGAGGTAAGTGTTGTGTCTAACCTTGACTTGAGGGTTTAGGATCCTTTGAATTATTTGTTATGTGATAAATCATGTGAGCGGCGTATACGTGATTTGACGAGTACCTATGCGCCGTCAATTTACTTTTTTTACGTGTTTTCTTCCATTTTCCCTTACATTGTTTTCCTTCTTGCTTTACACATTACATGGCTAACTGTAATTCCGTGCTTAAATTGTTACCTGTTGGATATTTATTCCCCGTTAGGATTATTGCTTCCCCTTTTATTGGTTTAAACTGTTCTTATTGGTAATTTCTGTGATATCCTGGTTTGGTCTCGCTGAGTAGTAGTAAACTTATTGAGTTTTATTATTTATACGACTCCCGGAACTTTGTGTGGATTTTATGAAATTTTTATACACTATGTGTGATTTACTATGATATGGTGGGATCGGGTTGCACGCCGCAACAGGAGGAATAAGGAAGGATTTATGAGGAGGAATAAGGGTGAATATGATTATTCGGCGGGATCGATTTGCACGTCGCAACAGGAGTAATAAAGGTGGATTGATATGGAGTAATAAAGGTGAATTATTATGTTGATAATGATATATGGTGGGATCGGGTTGCACGTCGCAACACACACACACACACACACACACACACACATATATATATATATATATATATATATATATATATATATATATTATTTACTTTTATTGTAATTGTCATGGAGGAATAAAGGAGGATTGGTGGGATCGGGTTGCACGCTGAAACATATATATATATATGTATATATATATATAATTTACCTTCATGGTAATTGTTAGGGAGGAATAAGGGAGGACTAGTGGGATCGGGATGCGCGCCACATCAATATGTGTGTTTGTTTATTCTTCGTTGACTGTGTAAGTCATTCGATGTTTTTACATTTCGTCTAAGGATTGGTTATAGCTGGATATTCATAAGACACTGAGGTTACGTATTTATTCTTGCAATTTACTGCTTTTAAATTACTGTTCTTCCTTTTTGTCTTATTATTTACCGACTGTAGCATATATTGTGGATGTCCCGCCATAGCCTCGTCACACCTTCGTCGGATTTAGGCTCGGCACTTACCAGTACGTAGGGTCGGTTGTACTGATACTGCACTCTGCATTTCCTGTGCAGATTTCGAAACAGGTTGTAGCTGACTGTGAGATTTGACTCAGGTCCACAGTTGGAGACCCAAGGTAGTCCTGCTGCCGTCCGCAGGCCCTGGTGTCCCCTTCTACATCTCTTTATTACTATTTTTCTTTCTTTCCAAAAACAGATGTAAATTTCTTTCAGACTCATGTTTGTAGAAAATCATAGTGTGTTCGTGAACTTGTGACACCGGGTTTCTAGGGAGGAGTAGAATGTAAATGACTTCGATTTCTACATACCTTACAGTTATTCCGTTTTATTTTGTTTGATTACTGTTAATTACTAAAAATGGACATAAATGGCTAAATGATATCTAACGTTGGCTTGCTTGGAAAGTGTGATGTTAGGCGCCATTAAGATTCCGACGGTGGGAATTTCGGATCGTGACAGTTTCCCATTCAAGAGGTGAAGGGGTATTACTTCCTTACGCTAAAAGGTTAAGGTAAAGTAAAATTGAATAATGGAGCACTGCAATTATCTTACTAACTAAGTATATTACTATATTGTGTGTGCCCATTTTCTTTTAACCTATCAACTGTCTTGTTTTCTGTCTTTTCATTAAGATATTCCATTTAGTATAACATGAGATTTTCTTGGTTCATCACATGTTCACCTTACGTATACAAAAACATGCATTAACCTTCTTTAACAGGGTGAAGTTACAAATCTGCCCTTATTAGCTTTGTGTTATATTTTCTTTAACAGTCCCCCTCAAGCTAGAGGGCATAAAAACATTAAATGTCCCTAGCTTGGAAATTAGATATTGATGCTGAAATTTGCTCAGTACTTTTGTGAATATATCTGCAGGTTGTTCCTTTGTAGAAATATACCCAGTTTTGACCATGCTTTGTTGAATCTTTTCCCTTACAAAGTGATAGTTTATCTCTATGTGTTTTGTTCTTTCATAATAGACTGAGTTGGCTGCTATTTGAATGGCAGCTTTACTATTACAAAAAATGGTAACTGGTTGATCATTTTTCCCATCAATCTCCTTCAATATTCCCAGTAACCATGTTAACTCAGCAACACTAGATGCTAGACTTCTATATTCTGCTTCAGCAAAACTTCTTAAAATTGTAGTTTATTTCTTAGATTTCCATGAAATCAGTGACTATCCTAACTTGATTAAGTAGCCTATAACTGATATTCTGGAGTGTGAACAAGCTGCCCAATCAGCATTACAATAAGCTGTGATTGTTTCATTGTTATTGCTAGACAAAAGAATACCTTGCCCTGGTTGACATTTGATATAATTCACAATTCATAATGCAGCTTCCATGTGAGAATTTTTTAGCTGTTGTAGATACAGACTGAGTTTTTGAACACTATAGGATATATCAAGTCTAGTAACAGTTAAGTATAACAGTTTACCTATGAGTCTTTAATAACTGCTTTGATCTGCCAGTACCTCATCTTCTGCCAGTTTGTCTTGGCAGAAATATTCATCAAATTCTCTTGTAGTGAGTTTTATGTTTGTGTCCATAGGTGTGCTAACATGTTTAGATGCTGCTAATCCAAGTTCTGATATTATTTCCAAAGAATACTTTCTCTGATGCATCATAATTCCTTATTTTGACCTTGCAAATTCTATTCCAAGAAAATACTTTAGTTCTCCTAGATCTTTTATTTTGAAAGTCTATTGGAGAGATTATTATGTATCTTGTATCGGTTTCAGATTGTCTCCTGCTAGAAGCATATCATCTACATATAACACAACAATAGTTCCACTTTCAGTTTTCTTAACAAATAAAGAATGATCATATGGGCTCTACTTGAATTGAAACTTCAATAAGGCTTCTAATGAGCTAGCAAGAATTACTGAAATGGACTTGAAATTTGATGGGATGGAGAGGGGTTTGAGGGATTTGGTTAATTTGGGGAGGGGTAATTTGGTTAAGTCCATACAAGGATTTTTTGAGTCCGCACACAAGTTTATACTCCCCCTGACTCTTAAATATTTGTGGAAGGTCCATGTAAATCTCATCATGAAGATCACCTTGCAAAAATGCATTATAGACATCCATTTGATGTACATACCATTTTCTAGAGGCTGCAATTGCTAACACAGTTCTGACTGTTACCATTTTAACAACTGGAGAGAAGTTTTCTTGACAATCTATACCTTCTCTTTGACTATAGCCTTTAGTTACAAGTCTAGCTTTGAATCTTTCTATCTCCCCTGTAGCCTTATATTTGATTTTGTATATCTGTTTGCGCTCTATAGGATTTTTGCCTTATGTCAAGGAAACAACTTCCTAGGTGTGATTGTTTTCAAGGGCTTCAATCTCTGATTTCATTGCATCAACCCATCTAGGATCTCTAACTGCTTCTGCATAAGGTGTTAGGTTCAGTTATTGTGGAGAATGATGAAATGTAAGCTTGATACTTTGGTGAGATGTTTTCATAAGACAGAGAGTTTAATATTAGATAATTGACATCATGATGTACATTCAAGGAAGAAAAGTCCTTCATCCATATTGGAGGATGTTTTTCCTTGCCAGATCTTCTAGTAGTGTTGTTTTGTTGAATCTGTTGATTATCCACTGAGACAGTAGGAAGAACAGTTGATGAGTGATTCTGTTGTAGGTTTGCGGTAGTAGATGGAACTATATTCAAGCTTTCTGTACTAGCTTGTATGTTGGGATTTTGAACCTCTTCTACACTTGTATATGTGTGATCAACTTCATAGATTTGAGTGTTTGAAGGTTGAAAGGAACCAACAAGCTGCTGATTGCATTCTTCAAATTGTCTATTGTCTATTGTCTAAATTAGGTTGAGACAGAAATATAGGAGGTGAATATACAGTAATGTTCTTGAATGGAAACACATCTTCCCTGAAAATAACATCTCTGTTTAGCCCATTAACACTGCAGACTTAGCTCTTGGTTTAAGCTTGTCTGTTTCTTGTATAATCTTAGCATAACAAAGACACCCTATAACCCTTAAATGAATCAGTGAAGGTTTTCTTTTGTATAATTTTTCAAAGGGTGAAACTCCTATAACTGATGAAGGAAATCTGTTAATTATGTATACTGCAGCTAGAACACAATGACCCCAGAATTTAATAGGAATATTAGCCTGAAATCTGATAGCTCTGGTTACTTCTAGTATGTGTCTATGTTTTCTCTCAGCTACTCCATTTTGCTGAGGGGTATAAGTACATGTTCTCTGATGGATTATGCCTAATCTTTGAAATAAATTACTGCAGATAGTATTAACAAATTATGTGCCATTGTCTGTTCTTATTGTCTTAACTGTTTTGTTGAATTGTGTTTGAACAAAATTCAGAAAATACTGAATAATAACATCAGACTTCAATTTTAATAAGTAGATCCATGTCATTCTAGAGTAGTCATCAACTATAGTCAAGAAAAACCTATTTCCATCAAATGTAGGAATCTTATAGGGCCCCCAAATATCCATATGAATCAGTTCAAAACACTCAGTACTTTTAATTCAACTTGCTGGAAAAGGTAATCTGACTTGTTTTGCACAAAGGCACACATTACATTTGTTTACTACTTCTGCTATAGACTCAGCTTTGTTTTGAATCATTTTTCTAGAACAGACATAGACACATGACCAAATCTTTTATGCCATAGATTTATATCTTCTGTAATAAGCACTTCCTTGACAAGAAGACTGAAATTCATATCTTTATTAGCAAGTTGACTCAGTAGGATATATAGCACATCTCTTTCTTTACCAATCTTCTTCACCCTCATTGAAGAGATCCTGAAAAATACAGAAATGAGGATAGAAGGTTGCTGCACAAGCTAGTTCCTTAGTCATCTTTGACACAAACATTAGATTAAATTTGAACTGAGGCAAATGAAAAACATTGTTAAGAGTACTTCTAGCAGATATTGAATTAGTTCCAGTGTGAGTAAGATTTGAAACTTCACCATTAGGTAGACATGCCCTCTTAGGATTAGTATTTTCAATTATAGAATCCTAATTTAGCATTTCAATATCAGACACCATGTGGTTAGTTGCACCAGTGTCAATGATCCATTTGTTTGGACAATTTGAAACTAACAAAGCAGTATTCATACCTGCTACATTTGTTGCAGAGTTGTTGTTGTTTCTGCTTTCAATGTTAGTTTTATTTAGAATTTTTAGTATCTACTCATATTGAACTTTTGTGAATGCTCCTATCTGAGGCATTGATTATGGATTATCAATATGGCTCATGTTTTAAAATTTTGTTATCTGAGATGTCTGCTGGTAAGTTCCAATTGAATTCACACTAGACTGGTGATTTGGAATTTCTGCAAGAACATTATAATCTGTTGGACTTCTTGTTCCACCATTACAGGTTCCTGGCCCTTTCTTTTTAAACTTGAAATCTGGAGGATAGCCAACTATCTTGAAATAATTTTCTTTGTTATGACCTTTAAGATTGCAGAAATCACATTGAACATTATAGTTCCTTTTATACCTTTGATTCCCCATATTTTTTGGATACATTGCTATATCATAACTCTCTGTAGTAATGGCTGGATTTGCACCTAAAATTCCAGAAGTAGCATCCACTGCCTTTTGACTTTCATCACTTATCATCATTGAATATGCTTGATTTACTATTGGGAGTGGGCTTCTCATAAGAATTTTACTCCTAACTTGAGCATATGATTCATTGAGACCCATAAGAAACTGGTATACTTTTAGGTTCTGCAAGTAGACCACAAAATCTCTAGACCTTGGACAATCACAACCAGAAATTGGTATTAAAGCTTCAAATTTCTCCCACATGTCCTTCAATTTTGAATAATACACTGACGCAGACGAAGTGCCTTGAGTAAGAGTGGCAGTTTCTTTGTGCAAGTTAAAAGTTCTTGCATCATCTACTTTATAGAATTATTCATATAGATCATCCCATATTGTCTGAGCATTAGATGTATACATTATACCACCAAGAAGGCTAATATTCACAGAATTCATGATCCAAGAGAGTACAATAGCGTTTACTCTCTCCCAATGGTTCCACATAGTGGCAGGAAAGCTTTCTTTCCTACAGGAATCATCCACCATTCCTAGCTTGTTCCTTCCTAGAAGTTCTACACGCATAGAACGATACCAAACAGAGTAATTAATCAATTTCAGTCAGCTGAAACGAGATAATATGTATTCCATTAACATCTGAAAGATGAAGAAACAGGGGATGATTGTAATCCATACCTGCTTGTTGAGAAGATCCTCCAGTGGTTTGATTCAGATGAGAACCACCTTCTTGATCATTGTTTAAACTCACTTTTCAGTTCTTGAATTTTTTGATACAACCAAGAATCAACAGAATTGAATGAGAACTGCGGAAATTTTGAATCGAATCAAAGCTGTATGAACTCAGCTTTGGAGCTCTGATACCATAAACTAATTGATTGAAGTATGATACTCACAAAATCAGTGACTAAATGAAGAAGAAGACACTGCAGAAAATAAAGAAGAAAACGAGAGAGAAGAGAGTAGGGAGAGAACCATTGATTCTTTATTAATGAACTTAACTTGAATTGAAGGATTACATCATTATTTATACTAGATGATTTAGTTTAAGCTAACTAACCTTAATTAACTAACTAATTAATTCTGTTAACAGTGATTAACAAAATACACTACTAAAAAACGGCCAATTTTCGACCGAAATTCCGACGGAATCAGTCGAAAAATACATAAAAATTTATTTTTCAATTTTAAATAATAGATACGACTAATATTCTGTCCAAATCTATCATAATTTTTGGTGGAAAATTCTGTGTCACTGTTAGCGACCAACTGGGTCGGAAATTTTTTTTAAAAAAAGAAAAGAAAAAAAAAAGAGCAACGGATTCGGTCGAAAATATTTATTAAAAATAAGCTTGACTTGTTTGACCAAATTACCGACTGAATCAGTCAGAAAAGTTTTTTAAAAACCCTAAAAGATAACATCTTTGTTTTTCCCTCTTTTCTTCCTTCTCTCTTCTCTCTCTCTCTCAAACTCCCCCCACCCAAACCCGTCGTTGCCACGAACCAAGCCACTCGTCGGCGTTGTTGAAGCTTCATCAAGACCCTCCACTACTAGGTAAGTTTCCCTCATCTGATTCCTTGATTATTTTAGTGCTTTTCATGAATTTTTGTAGTGTTTTCTAGTATCAGTACAAAGAACCTCTGCTGACACTAAAATTGGAAGAAATCCATGCATAATTACACCAATAGTTATTACTAACAAACAATTTTGACCTTTGGTAGTTTTATTAGTCTTATGTTATTTTTTTCTTGTTTATTTTGGGTTGCTCAGTGTTCTCGGGAGGCCTCTTAAATTAGAACACGAAGAAAAATGGAGTCTATTGCATTTTTAAAAGGTTTCTTTTTTGCACAAGTCCAAACAATCTCAGCAGCATTGAGACGAATGAGTATGAATTAGAGAGCCAAAAGAAACAAATAATAAAGTCAAAATTATGATTTTGCTTTTTAGAAAGAAAATACTTGATTAATATAACTTAGTATTTTGTGTAAATGAAGTAATTTTCCTTTTTGCTGGTGATGATTTTGTAAATAGAAACATATAAACAGGATTACTTGCAGCAATATGCATGTTTTTAGTATTGTGTGGCTTATTATAGAAATTTATATTGGGAACATATAATGCTGATATTGATGTTATTTTGACAACACAATTCATATATGACCTATTTTTTTTTTTACTTTATCTTCTTGAGAATATAGTCAATTAGACCATTCGCTTTGGGTTTACGTTATGTTATCATCTTGTTATGAAATTATATTCCACGTAAACATTTATTTTATTTGACTGCAAAATGGTCTGAAATTTCGTATCTTTTCTAATGATGATTTTATTACTTGCACCTTTTCAATTTATAGAACTTAAGAATAAATTAATTTTTCATCACTAGTTGGAGGAAAAAATTACATATACTTTTTCTTTCTTATACTCCAAGTGCAGTTAAAATGTGGTCTCAGTCTTGATTTGGTAGCTCAGACAAATCCCCATTAGAGAGAAAGAACACCAAAAAAATGCAATTTTTTGCTCCACTAGCTACAAAACAAATAGCAAAAACTCAAGTTTTCATCATTATATGCACACAGAGTTTATAACTATCCACAAACAGAAAAACAAAAGTTATTTTGAAGTAAACTTTAGAGTATGGTTTGATTAGAAAAAAATTTAGAGTTTGGGGACCTTCGATTGCTTCTTCTCTGTTGTCTCGTAAGATACGTAATTCACTTGGTATTAGAGAGTTAAATTGTGATTTTTTTACCTTTTTTTTAGTTTGTATTGTAGTGGTTACAATGGTAATATGTAACAACACCATCATTTAGTGATTCAGTCAATTAAGTAGTTGTTTTGTGTTGATTTATGTTGTTTTTTTTGGAATATTTTTTTTCTTGTTTAGAGTAAGAAAAGTCAGTGACTCACCTTCTTTTTAGCTAAATATATGAATGTTCCATCATTTAAAAATCTCATTTATAGATTTCTATTTGTGTAGATGGAATTTGTGCATCGTAGATAGATATATAATAGAAATCATCCTAATTGTGCGGGGTTGAGGGATGAATTTATTAAAGGGTTTGCTGAATTTATCGCTAAGGCTCAAAAACTTGATGATTTTCTTATTGGAGGAAGGATTAGGTGTCCTTGTGTGAAATGTAAGTGTGTTAAGTTATTGAAATCAGACGAAGTTAAAGTCCATCTCTACAAGAAAGGGTTTGTAGAAAATTATTTTATATGGACTGTTCACGGGGAGAATGCTAGTTTAGATGATGTTAACTTTCATAATTATTTTGGTGGTGAGGGTAGCCCCATTGCGGATCATAATGTTAAAAATTCTCGATACAATGAAATGATGAGGGATGCTTTTGGGACGTTTCCTGGGGTTCAATCCGAACCAAATGATGAGGCTAAGCATTTCTATGAACAGTTAGTGGAAGCTAATCGTCCATTGTATGAAGGCTCGGTGCATTCCAAGTTGTCTGTTGCAGTTAGATTGCTAAGTATTAAATCAGATATTTCTATTTCCCAAGCGGGCATGGATTCTATTATTGGGCTTATGAATGAACTTAATCCGAGTAACATTGACTTACCAAAAGATTTCTACACTGCTAAAAAATTGGTTTCTAAGTTGGGTCTTTCATCGGAGAGAATTGATTGTTGTGAGAAAGGTTGCATGTTATTCTATAAGGATGACGCATCTCTAGAGAATTGTAAATTTTGTAATCAGCCTCGTTTTAAGGAAGTCAAAAATTCCAATACAAAAAAGAAGGTTCAAGTTAAAGTGATGCATTACTTACCTCTTATACCTAAGTTAAAGAGGTTGTATGCATCAATGAGATCTGCTCCTCATATGAGATGGCACCATGAACAAAGAAGGCCACCTGGTATTCTCTGCCATCCGTCAGATGCAGAAGCGTGGAAGCATTTTGATAGGGTGTTCCCCGAGTTTGCTAGTGAACCAAGAAACATTAGGTTGGGATTATGCGCAGATGGATTTACTCTATTTTCTGTCTCTGCTGCACCATATTCATGTTGGCCAGTGTTTGTTACTCCATATAATATCCCGCCTGATTTGTGTATGACAAGTCCATATTTGTTCCTAACTTGTATTGTTCCAGGTCCACGCAATCCGAAAAGTTTGATTGATGTATACTTGCAGACTTTGATTGATGAGTTACAATTACTATGGCATCAAGGTATGGAAACATATTATATATCAACCAAACAAAACTTCAGATTGCATACTGCTTTGATGTGGACTATAAATGATTTTCCTGCTTATGGGATGTTGTCCGGGTGGTCAACTGTTGGAAAGTTAGCTTGCCCTTGTTGTATGGAAGACACTAAAGCATTTACTTTGAAACATGGAGGTAAAAATATATGGTTCGACTGCCACCGTAGATTCTTGCCTATGAATCATGAATTCAGGCGAAATACAAGTGCATTTATAAAGAACCGAAGTGATTTTGTGGAGCCACCGGCCTGCTTGTGTTCAGAAGAAATTTGGAACAGAGTAAGGGATTTGCCTAAAGTAACAGAGCCTCCACCATCTAAGATACCAGGTTATGGTCTCACACACAACTGGACTAAACGGAGTATATTTTGAAAATTACCTTATTGGAAGCACAATCTTCTTCAGCACAATCTGGACGTCATGCATATCGAGAAGAATTTTTTTGGCAACTTGTTTAACACTATTATGGATGTTACTAACAAGACCAAAGATAGCTTGAAGGCCCGGATGGACTTAAAGGAATATTGTAGGCGAAGTGAGTTGTATCTGACATACTTTAACAACAAGATTCAGAAGCCCAAAGCTAGTTACACGTTCACCTTGGAAGAGAGAAGAGAGATTTATAATTGGGTTAACAATTTAAGGATGCCTGATGGGTACGCATCAAATTTATCCAGGTGTGTTGACATGAAATAAGGGAAGTTGGCGTCAATGAAAATCCACGATTGTCATATTTTCATGGAAGCGTTGATGCCTATCGCGTTCAATGCATTGCCTGATCGAATATGGAAATCGATTACCGAGATAAGTTATTTTTTCAAGGATTTGTGTTCTAGCACATTGAGGGTGGAGAACTTAATTTATATGGACAGTAACATTATCCTAACTTTAAACAAGCTGGAAAAAATTTTCCCTCTTGGTTTTTTTGATATAATGGAACATCTTCCAATTCACCTTGCACAAGAGGCACGACTTGGAGGGCCAGTTCAATTTAGATGGATGTATCCCTTCGAGAGGTAATGAAATTTAATCATTTACCTTTTTTATTTGCTTTAAAGATTGTTTCGTCTAAAAAGAACACTATGCAGGACCATTGGCAAATGTCAACGGACCATAAAAAATAGATCAAGAATTGAAGGTTCGATATGCGAAGCATATGTGGCTAAAGAAACATCTTATTTCTGTTCATACTATTTTGAAAGGGATGTGCCATGTTTGAGAAATAGAACGAATGGCATGATGATGGAGGAGAAATCGATCCTTTGGCACCAGCCTTTTTTATTTTTAATCAACCAGGTAAAGGAGGTCCAAAAAATAGTCCAAAGCGAAGGTTGTCTGAGATGGAGCTAAAGTCAGCTACAATACATGTATTGATAAATTGCCCCGAGGTCCAACCTTATTATAGGTAAGTATATATTCGTATAATATTACGGACTTTTATATTAAATATACCACTATTTAACAAATAAATGTTATAATGGCAGTTACTTTGTGGGAATATATGGGCAAGATGTTGTTTATCCCAAGTTTTCAGAGTTGTTTAAAGAATTTGTAAGTATTACTTATTATTTAACATGATTTTTAATATATGTAAATTAATTATATATATTTTTAAAATTCTAAATTATATTTAATTATATATATAGGCTCATGATCCAGCTAATGGCATTAAAGATCAATTTTTACGTGATATAGCTTGGGGACCTGACCCTAGAGTAAGAATGATGTCTAAATACTTGGTCAATGGTACAAGTTTCATACAAAGAATGGTCTTATGGAAAGAAAACCAACAATAGTGGGGTGTGGGTGAAAGGTGATGGAGATGTTGATTATGATGGTGTACTTCAAGAGATTTTGGAATTGGAATATGTTGTAGGTTGGCCGAAGAAAAAGTTGGTACTCTTTCGATTTAAATGGTATGATCCAACACCGAATAGAGGTACAAAGGTGCACGCTCAATACAAAATAGTTGAAATTAAACACACGGGGAAATATAGACTTTATGATCCCTTTATTATTGCACAAAAGGTGAAGCAAGTGTACTATGCTCCTTATCCTTTGAGCAAGAATAAGTCGCATGGCTGGTAGTTTTGAAAACAAAGACCGTGGGTAGAGTGGTAGTCGAACATGCATTAGATGTGGCGTACCAGAATGACATTTCAAATGTTGAATCAATAGTGGATGATGAATTGCAGCATAATGAAGGGATATATGAAGAATTTGATCATTCTGTCCTTGCTACAAATGAGAACCAAGATAGAGGTATTGAACATGAAACAAGTGATGAGGAAGAATTACTAGATGAAAGTGAAACAAGCGATGATGAAGACTTAGATGATTACTATGAAGATAGCGATGAGGATTGAGCAGGAGCAGTAATTACTTTATTTAATCTGTTTAAATCCCTAATTAAGAACAAGATTCTGTCTTGAAGAAAATTCATGTTATTTGATGTTTGTTAGTACATGTTTACATAAATCAATAAAAATAGTTACATTTCCATCTTATGTGGATTTAATAAAGTCATTCAAACTCGAGAACTCTTTTCCATTTACATTTTTGTTGATTAATACCAAGAATAGACAAATCCTTCCTCATAGGAGGAAAATCCAAGCAGATATGGTTTTTCTTTTATTGATGTTAACTTGGTTGATCGCGTACTTGAAGTTCTGTCATAGTAAGCGCATTTTTAGCTGCTTGTGTCAATGAGGGAAATATTCTGTCTGATGTGTCAATTTTTAGCTGCTTGTGTCAAAGGGATCCCTCGGTAGAGGTATACATAATGCCTTGATCTAATACCAGTTCTTATTTTTAAGTTCTCAATGAAACAACTTTTCAGTTTTCTTTCAAGTCTGGCGTAGGCAAGTTCAGTTTGGAGCTTGAAATTTTATGTGATAAAATTAACAAATTGTCTAACTTTTCTTTTTTTCCCAGACATTGCTCTCGCGCACCTTGAAACAGAAAAAAAGAATTATTATATCAAGGCATGGGAAGAAAGTGAAAAAAGCAAGGTGGAAAGCAGGTAAGATTTTTAACTTTCTATGTTATTTAGTCATTACAATCTTCTTTTGTTTTTATTTGAGCACAAGAACATTATACATACCGAAAAACTTTATTCCCTGAGTCAATTCAATTACCTAAGTCATTATTCACCTTGTCTTGTGATGTATAGGGCTCAAAAGAAGCTCTCTGCAGTTGAGTAGTAGATTCTGTTCTCTTAAAATATATGATTTTAATAGATTTTCAAATGTATATATACAATTTTGGAGCCAAAAGCAGTGGGTTTAGAGAACTCACAGCTCATACATTAAGTTCACCCCTACTGGAAGAAATCTTGTGCAAAGATTTATCCTATTGAGATATGGAGGTATTGAGAAATGACATGGTAAAAAAGAGTTTCACACATAAGCCAGCTTTTGACAACTCAGCCAGTCACGTGGACACAGGAACTTACCAGCCACGGGAAACTCAACTTGATCAAAACGGGAGAAAGGAACGGTCAGAATGAATCTAGACAAAGCTACGAGCAGATTCAGGGACCCACAATTGATTACTCGATCGTTATTTAACTGAACCCCAATTACCGTTATCCTTTGTAAAGCCTCATTAATTTCATAATTAGTCATTAATGAGTAACCATAGAAAGAGTCGTACATTGTAAGAATCTCCTATATAAGGGAGGGGAATACAGCTTGTAAAAACATCTGATTCTCGAATACGATCAACGTCAATCTTTTATTTTTGCAATATTGTCTATTATTCATTTTTCCTATTATCTTGATCATCAGTAACCCGTATTCATCTTAAAAATAAGCTTTAGCCAAAGGGTCTAATTCTTTGATTAAACGAATTGGTTCCGTTACTGGGAATCTGATAATCTTTGTTTACTTTCCAAGTGATATCATTTGAATTATGTCAAACCCTAACGACAACAACCAGCAAAGAAGTGGAACCCCAGTTCCATCGCCTTCAGGAACCCCACGTGGTTCGAGGGAACAATCCCCAGAAAGATCCAATAACAACAATGGTAATAATGATCAAACTGTGGAACAAGATTGTGTAAAGCAAATGATTGCAGAGTATGTGAGCCAAGCTTTGCAAGAATTTGCGAGAGGATTACCGGTAGTGTTGCCTACACCGTCGACGCCACCTCCCAATAACACCATCACCATGGAAAATCCTCAATCTGGGTTAGCAAACTCAGGAAGAGGAGATACTCCTAATGAATCTCTCGAAACGAGACCAGGTATATCTAATAACTCAGAATTACAAAATTTACTGCTAACCATGCAGAAACAGATGAAGGAGCAGAACGATCGCATCGAACAAATTCCTGGAGTACCACCTATCATCAAAGGCATCGATGTTGATAGATATTCTCAACAACCTTGGAAGCCAAGTGCGGCACCCTTGCCTATACCCAAGAAGTTTAAAATGCCTGACGTTCCCAAATATGATGGAACAACTGACCCACGTGACCATGTGACTGCTTTCACTACTGGGGTAAAAGGCAACGACTTAACGAAACAAGAGATTGAATCAGTCCTTGTCAAAAAATTTGGGGAAACACTTACCAAAGGGGCCCTAACCTGGTATTCTCTTCTCCCTGAAAATTCTATTGACTCTTTTGCTGAGCTTGCAGGTTCATTTACAAAAGCACACTCTGGTGCACAAAAAGTTGAGAAACGAATGGAAGACATATTCAAAATAAAACAAGGAGACACGGAACTACTCCGTGAGTTTGTAGACAGGTTTCAACGAGAAAGAATGCAGTTACCCAGGGTGCCTGATAATTGGGCAGCCATGGCATTTGCAAGCAACCTAAACGATAAAAGCTCAGAAGCCACGAGACGACTTAAGGAAAGTCTAAGAGAATTCCCCGCTACAACATGGAACGATGTATATAACAGGTACAGTACTAAACTCAGAATAGAAGAAGATATCATTGCTCGTTCGAGAGATGAAGATCATTCCAGATCCAGACGTCCTGAATCAGATAGAAGATCAGGTAAAAATAGGTACGATCCTTACTTAGGACCCTCGGGACGTGATATCCGCCCCACGTTCGAAAATACTAGGTCGGACTATAGACCAAAAGGAAGAGATGTAGTCTCATCCTCGTCTAGATCTAGAAAAGATCGAGATGAACGACCTAGAGGTAGTACTCAAATTGGGGATCATACATTTAAATGTAAGTACTACTGAACTTGTCTCAATATTGAAGAACATGGGAGTCAAGGTTAAGTGGCCCAAAGAGATGCGGTCAAATCCAAGTAGAAGAAACCCAGATCACTGGTGTGAATTTCACAACGATCATGGGCACAAAACTGCGGATTGCAGATTTTTACAAGGTGAAGTAGAAAATTTGTTAAAACANACAATTACACACGGGAAACATGCTCATGGAGAAGACGATATAACCTTTGATGATGCAGATAACAACGGATTAATGCTTCTGCATAACGATGCTCTGGTAATATCTTTAATTATTCATGACACTAACATAAAAAGAGTGTTAAATTGATCCAGGCAGTTTAGTCAATATCATTTTGCTAAGAGTCGTGGACGAAATGCTATTGGGGAATCAAGTAATCCCAAAAGCACGAGCCATATCAGGGTTTGATAACTCTATAGTTATAACAAAAGGAGAAATTGAGCTTAGCACTTATGTTGAGGGGGTGATCAAAAGATCTAGGTTCCAAGTCATCGATACTCACATGGATTATAACGTGATCATTGCAAGACCATGGATCCACGACATGAAAGTGATACCCTCCACGTTGCATCAGGTAATTAAATTCCCCTCTGAATGGGGGATTCAACAAATCAAAGGAGATCAACAAACCGCAAAAAATATAAATTTTGTGGTACACTACAACAAGAAAATAGAGGTGGAAGAATTACGAGATAAGGAAATCTCCCAAGCAGGTATCACCGCCCAAACAGGCATGGAAGAAATTAGTGCCCAAATAAGTACGGAAGGTATTATTGCTGAAACAGGTACGAAAGAAAATACATACGAGAAGGAAAATCAAGTTACCACGGAAGGTATACTATACCACACAAAAACATATTCCAGACCGGACATCATTCGTGAACCGGAGGAAGATGATCACATCAAAACAACTACGGAAGAGCTCGAAGCTGTTCCATTATCCGAACAAAATCCTAAGCAGAAAGTGTATATAGGCACGAGGCTAGACTCCGCTCGAAGAGGTAAGTTGATTGATTATTTAAAGGCTAACGCAAATTGCTTTGCGTGGTCCCACTCAGATATGACAGGCATTCCACCAGAAGTGATGACTCATAAACTAAATGAAGATCTATCCTTCGTACCTGTTAAGCAGAAGAAAAGAAAGCAAGGACCATTCAAGAACCAAGTGATTGACGAAGAGGTACAGAAACTCTTGAATATTGGTTTGATACGAGAGGTAACGTACCCTAACTGGTTAGCAAACACCGTGGTAGTACCTAAAAAGAATGGCAAGTGGAGAGTATGCGTAGATTATACTGTCTTAAACAAAGCATACCCCAAAGATTCATTCCCATTGCCTCATATAGATCAAATGATTGATGACACCGTAGGTTATGAACTATTAAGCTTTCTAGATGAATATTCTGGTTATAATCAGATTAAAATGGATCATTTAGATGAGGAAAAAACCTCCTTTATCACGAACAGGGGGACTTATTGTTATAAAGTCATGCCTTTTGGCCTAAAAACACTGGAGCCACCTATCAAAGGTTAGTGACCAAGATGTTACAAGAACATTTGGAAAAAATGATGGAGGTTTACATTGATGACATGTTGGTTAAATCAACACAAGCACAAGACCATTTCTAGCACCTCTCTATTGCTTTTGATATTTTACGCAGGTATAATATGAAGTTAAATCCAGAGAAATGCGCTTTCGGAGTGCAATCAGGCAAATTTTTGGGTTTCCTTGTATCAAACAGAGGAATAGAGGTGAATCCTGCTCAAATTAAATCCATAGAGGAAATACCTGATGTCTTAACAAATAAAAAGGAAGTCAAAGACTGACAGGGTGAATAGCAGCTTTGGGTAGGTTTATTTCTAGATTTTCCGAAAAATGTTTTAAATTCTTCTCAGTTCTCAAAAAGAAGAATCAGTTCGAATAGACTGAAGAATGTCGGCAAGCCCTCAAGAACCTGAAGATTTATCTATCGAAACCACCACTGCTTTCAAAGCCAAAAGAAGGGGAAAGATTGTACATCTACCTGGCTGTCACAGAAATTGTTGTAAGTGCAGTATTGGTAAGAGAAGAAAAAGGTAAACAATCACCAATCTATTATGTAAGTAAAACTTTGGTAGATGCTTAGACTAGATATCCACATCTGGAAAAGTTAGCCTTAGCTTTAATAATGGCATCTAGAAAACTACGATCCTATTTTCAATGCCACCCAATCACCGTTGTGACCTCATATCCTTTAAGAAATATTATGTATAAACAAAAATTGTCAGGAAGATTAGCCAAGTGGGCCATATAATTAAGTGAGCATGAAATAATCTATCAGCCTAGGACTGCAATTAAGTCTCAAATACTAGCTGATTTTGTTGCTGACTTTAGTAATAACATTGAATCTGAAGTAGAAAAAGAGTTACAACTCTTTAACGGTGTTAATCCAGGCCTATGGACCTTGTTCACTGATGGTTCTTCAAATATAAAAGGCGCCAGCTTAGGCATAGTCTTGATATCACCCACGGGTGAAAAGACACGACAAGCTATAAAGTGTTATCATATCACTAACGATGAAGCAGAGTACGAAGTTGTTATTGTAGGGATTGAACTCGCACGGGAGCTCTCAATCGAGCAAATTGTGATCAATAACGACTCCCAACTGGTAGTAAATCAGATACAGGGGACTTACATCGCTATTGAGACTAGAATGCAACAGTATCTTGAAAAAGCACGAGAGCTCGTGAGACAATTCAAAACATGGAAGGTAGTGCAAATACCTAGAGAGGAAAATGCAGAAGCAGATGCACTAGCTAACCTCGCAGCAGTCACGGAAGTAACAAACAAAGACAATACAATTGTCGTTCAACTATTTCATTCAATAATAGACCAGGATAGGAATGAGGTAACTTTCAACAACCTAACCTGGGACTGGAGAAACGAAATTCTTAATTTTTTGCAGAATGGAACTGTACCTGAAGATAGGAAAGCGGCTCAAGCACTACGCTGCAAAGCTGCACGGTACTGCCTTATTCGCAACTTACTTTATCGCAAGATGTTCGGAGGACCCCTAGCTAAATGCCTTGCACCTAACCAAACGGAATTTGTGATGAAAGAAGTCCACGAAGGACACTGTGGAAATCACTCAGGGGCGAGATCCTTAGTGAAAACACTAATCGGAGCCGGATACTATATGCCTACGATGGAAGAAGAAGTTGAGAATTTCGTATCCAAATGTGACAGAGGCCAAAGGTTTGCCAATAACATGCATCGACCAGCGGGATTATTACATCCAATAAAATCCTCATGGCCTTTCATGAAATGGGGTACGGACAGAGAAGGACCTCTTCCCACAGCTAAAAGGCAGGTACGGTTTTTACTCGTACTAACCGACTATTTTACAAAATGGGTAGAGGCAGAAGCGTTCAAACAGGTGCGAGAAAAGGAAGTTAAAAGCTTCTTATGGCGAAACATAATATGCCTCTTTGGAATACCAAAGGA
>ML393339.1:94279-145528 GCA_005239525.1 Nicotiana knightiana
CGAAACAAGTATAAGTTTCTTGACAGCCATGGAAGGTAAAAACAACGACGAATTAAGGACCAACATGGACCTGCTCGAACCACGGAGATAAGCAACATTGATACGGATGGCAGCTCAAAGACAAATCATAGAGCGTTATTACAACCGTAAAGCTCATCTCAGGTACTTTAAAATTGGGGACTTCGTCCTCAAAAAAGTCTTTCAATCAACAAAAGAAGCAGGTGCAGGAAAGCNTATCCATCTAAAGAAGTATTACTTCTAAAATAAAATAATACCCACCGTCAGGTATAACACGTTCGATTTTATTTTGAAAATTTAAAAATTTTACTAACTTCTTTAGATGATAGGCATAAAGCTAACCCATCACCAGATGATGATATTTGACCTGCAAAGACACGAGGAAATAACACAATTCCCGGTCTAGTGTTACACTTTCTGATGGACGTTTTAAAAGGGTTAAGCAGTCCTCATCTAAAAAACTATATACCTTCGAGTCCAGAATGTTTTTCCTTTTCAGGAAAAGAACCTCAAGGAAGGAATAACCAAGTGCTCGAGATTTCATTCTTCAAATCCCAAACACTTGGGGGACTATACAGTATGGAAGGCTAAGACGAAGCAAAGAAGACTATCAGAAAGTCAAAAGCTCGAGCCTAAAGACCCATTGACCCAATGAGACAAGTGACACAAGCAGAATCAAAAGAAATCAGAAGAGCCATCCAAATACAAAGCCTAATGCAAAAAGCTAAAACCTTCGAACACCAGGTTGAAAGGAAAAATATTAGTCACGAGAAAGAAATGTACATCTTTTCAAAACTGTTGTAACAAAAATAGTTAGGGGTAAAAGATCATCATCAATATACTCATTCAAAAAACTGTTCTCGAATAAAACAGTTATGGATGAAAGATCTCAATCCTTGTATTTGTTCAAAAAACTGATATCAAATAAAAACAGTTACGAATAAGAAATCATTTCCCTCGTACTTATTAGAAAATTGTTTCCAAAACAGTTGCGGGTAAAAACCCCAATCTTTATAAAAAACTGTTACTAGTAAAAAACAGTTATTTCCTTGTATTAATATCGAAAAACTGTTACATATAAAAAACAGTTACGAAATACAAGAGTATATCAAATCTATTAAACAAAAAACAGTTGCAATCGTGAGTTTTAGACGATAACCAAACACATGTAAAATGTCATGGAAGTTCAAACAAAAAACATTCCTTGGAAACATTCTTAAACATGTGTAAAATTCCTATCACTCTATTGCATTATCATGAAGTTGAGACGTCTTCTTCATGTCAATTATAAAGGGCCCTCTTCCATAAACTATGCCTATTACAAAAAGGCACACATTTAATATGACACCGTGCCTATTACAAAAAAGGTACGAGTAGTCTAAAGCATTCCCCATGCAAAACTCGAAGGTAAAACTAAAACCTCGAAAAATGAAGCATGCAAAAGACTTAAAGAGTGAAACAGAAACTCAACAAAAGTCGAACTAACATTTATATATTAAAACGGCTAAAAGTAAGTATTAACTTATACTTAGCCGTATAAGATTTTTATATTTACATTGTGGTGCCCCTAAGTTGTCATTTGGGGACTTAAAGGAAATTCAAATTTACCCCCGATGGGACTGGGGGTAATCACCAATTGATACAAAGAAAAAGAAAAAAAGGGATAAACCAACTAGATCTTTTCAACAGAGTGGTTGACTTCAGTGGCAAAAGGAGCGGGAGCAACTGGGAATGAAGAGGCATGAGCGGCTGGAATCTCACCATCAGGTGAAGAGAGGTTATGACCCTGTTGAGCCTTCTCCATGGCTTCCTTAGTTTTGGCTATTTCAGCACTAAGGTCAAAACCCTCTTGACTCATTTCCATCAATGTGTCAAGGCAAGAATTCATATACGCCCAGCTCACATCGACAGCGGCCACCTCTTCCAAATCTTCATATTCTTTTGCCCACACTTGACGCTCAGCTCTCAACCCGTCCTTCTCCACCTCCGCAGCTTCATGAGCGGCCTTTAATGGAACAATCGACTCCTCTAAAGTTTGAGCTTTGTCTAAAGCCCTACAAAGATCTTCTTGACTATGAATGAGTGATTTCACGAGCTTGCCGGAGTATTCTTCCTTCTGCCCCAGCAAGTTCTTCAAGTCTCTAATCTCCTCTTAGGCACGGGACAGCTGCTCTACGAATGAAGACTCTAAAACACTCTTATCTTTATCAGCTTGACTACAAGAATCCCGCTCCACTACTAGTTCTGCTTCCATAAGTCTCATCTGCCGCTTCAAGGTACCTTTCCTCTTCTAAAGCGTCCATGTCAATCCTTAGGCTATCATACTGTGCTTTCCAATTATCAACTTCTGCCTGCAACTCTCTTTTCTCTTGGTCTGTGTTTTAAATCCTCTTCATAATTTCCATGTCTATAAGGTTAATCTACAAGAAATAAACCAGTCAGATATGGTAAATTTCATATACGAGAGTGAAAGAGGGTAACTTACACCATACCTTCAAAGAGGTATGCACGACCTCACTGGCCCATGTAAGAGTACCATGGCTAGCTAGATTTGCTTTCTCAGTAGGACCTATCAAAGGCTTGAGCCACACCTCAGGCTCACCCGTCTTCTTGAAAAGGTTTCCCTCAGCTGGAACCTCTATTACCACCTGCCGCATCTCTTTGCTGGAAGACCCTACTTCCCTAACGGAAGGCATGGAAGCAGGCAGAGATGGAACAGAAACAGGCACAGAAGGTTGAGGAGCTGGAGAAGCCAAGGGCAAAGAAGCAGGCACGGAAAGTTGAAGGGTTGAAGAGGTTACAGCCAAAGCAGCAGCAGAAGTTGAGATAGCTAAAGGAATAGACGAAACTGCAAAGAAGCAGGAAAAACAGCAGCCAAAGGGATGTCGTCAGGAGCAAGATCAATACCATCATGAATAGGGGAATGTGAAACATCATCAAAGACAGGGGACTCAATCACAGACACAGAAGGCAAGGTTGAGGCAGTAGGCTCATCATCTAAAACCATTCGCCTTCTCCGTGGCCTGTGCACTAAAGCACCCTCTTCCTTTTCTCTATGGAACGAGACTCACTAATCTTCCTATTTGAGGAAGATGAACTAACAATAATTTCCTGGGCTTGAGCCAAGGACATCTTCGGGATAGAGGAAGCAGACACCCCACGAGCAGAGAACCCTATTAAAAAGGGGGGGAAAATTTAAATGACAAAAAAAAAAGATACTCGAGTAAGGAAAGAAGCAAGAACAAGAGCTTCACTTATCGTGGGTCTTTACTTGCCAACCATACCTCCCAGCGAGGTATTTCCAAGATCTTTCTTCTGAAGGAGCAACAGATAACAATTTTTCTACCCAATCACAAATACCGGAGACATTCTCAACAGTATTCATGATTACTGAGAGAAAAAAAAAGATATGGTGTTAAATAAAACATCTCAAGTCAAACAAGAAGAAGTAAATGTGAGCTAAAGCATACTCACGTGCGCGATTCCACTTCTCAGGGAAAGGAAGATTTTCTTCACCCACTAAACCAGCAGTGGGTATAGAAACATACCAGAGGTATCAACCCCTATCCTTATCATCTCCAGGGGTTACCAGCACTCTTTTGCTTCTAGCAGTCAGAGTAAAAACCCCTTCACAAAATAAGGTAGGATATTAGAGGTGAATAAGATGGTTGAAGGTAAAAGGAATCGAGGCTAAAGAAGCCAAAATCCTAAGGCATGCGACAACTCGCCACACAGCGGACCAACTTGTCCTAAACAGATATTGAAAAAATGGAAAAACTCAATTGTAACTGGGTCAATAGGGGGTCTAAACCCTAAAGTGAAAGGATACATATAAACAAAAGAATATACCATCTTGTAAGACGTTATTCTTTGATTACTATTCGGAATATAGACAGGAAAGTCAGATTTCTAAAAGCATTCCCTACGAACAAGGGAAATCTGACCCTCAGTTATAAGGGTTGGATATCTTTCTACACTATCAATAGAAGAAGATTGATGTACAACAACTTGACTATCCCTAGCAAAAACAAACTCAGCATGGACAATTTCATCGACTCCAGGTTCACGAAGGAGTTCGCCTCTACCTCTAGACAAAGACCGAGAAACCCTAAATCTCGGAGAAACTGGAGATCTAGTGGAAGGAGGAGGAACTAACTGAGAAGAAGAAGACCCCCTCGAAGGAGTGGATCCTAGACTTCTAAGTCTACCACCCCTCCGACTCCTAGTCGGAGCAGAAGAAGGCGCTAAACTTTCAATATATATTACTCTTTGAAGTTGGTTTGAAGGAGACATGTTTACAAAGGCAAAGAAGAAATCTCTTTACAAAAGACAAAGTTAGAAAAGTGTTTTGTGGATGCAAAGAAAAGAAAACATGTATTTATACTTGAAGACAACCGTCAAACATGAAGAAAAAGGAAAATAATGATGAAAAGTCATAATTGAAGATGTCACTTCGGGACTGGCACATCCGCAAAAAGCCCTAAAAGGTGCTGAGTAAATGCAGAACCAATCCAAAAAGGACACGTGGTATGAGCATTAAATGGAAGTGACAAACGACGCCTATGGTGCAGAGAAGGATACAATGATTCAAGGAAAGGCGGCGGAAAAATATTCCCGCCATAAATGAATATCCACTTACCAAATATTAATCGCTCAATATATGGTAAGTGGGGGGACTATCTGTATTGGTAAAAAAAAGTTTCACACGTAAGCCAGCTTTTGACAACTCAGCCAGTCGCGTGGACACAAGAAAATGCGATAGCTGGACGTGACTTCTTGAAGAGATACAGTACAAAGAGGCACAGTTCAGTAAACCCACGAACTTATCAGCCACGGGAAACTCAACTTGATCAAAATGTGAGAAAGGCACGGTAAAAATGAATCTAGACAAAGCTACGAGCAGGTTCAGGGACCCACAATTGATTACTCGAACGTTATGTAACTGAACCTCAATTACCGTTATCATTTGTAACGCCTCATTAATGTCATAATTAGTCATTAATGAGTAACCATATCAAGAGTCGTACGTTGTAAGAATCTCCTATATACGGGAGGGGAATACAACTTGTAAAAGCATCTGATTCTCGAATACGATCAACGTCAATATTTTATTTCTGCAATATTGTCTATTATTCATTTTTCCCATTATCTTGATTATCAGTAACCCGTATTCATCTTAAAAATAAGCTTTAGTCAAAGGTTCTAATTATTTGGTTAAACAATAGCTTCTATTGTTTGTGCTTTCATTCTACAGAAACATAAATTTGTGTGCAACTTCCATACCTGTGAGATGATGATAATATTGTTAAACATTTGATATGATGATAATTGAATGGTATTTTTTGTTTTGTATTTTATTATGATTATATTACAGATATGGCATCTAAGGGGAAGGAAAAGATGAAATTTAAGAAGAAAAAACAATTTGTTCCAACTTCTGCAACTATGCCAAATATAAGTCATCCTTTTCCTCATCCTCCTAAGTCGACTTCATTTTCATCTACCATGTTCACTATCCCCCCTCCATCTAATAATTCAGTTCAGTATTATTCTATGCCTGCCAAAGATAGTCAAAGTAACGTCGTTTTTAACTTTGTACCTACACCTTCTATACCATCATCTTCACCGGACTTTTATAGTAGTCAGCATGGTGTCTTACCAGCTGTTGCACCCTCAGTCTTTTATGGTAGTCAGCATACTGTCTCACCAGTTGTTGCACCCCCAAGCTTTTATGGTAGTCAGCATATTGGCTCACCAGCTGATGCACCCCCGGGCTTTCGTGGTAGTCAACATACTAGCACACCAGTTGCTGCACCTCGAGCTTTCATGGTAGTCAGCATACTGGCACACCAGCTGCTGCATCCCCGAGCTTTCATGGTAGTCAGCATACTGGCTCATCAACTGATGCATCCTCGGGCTTTCATGGTAGTCAGCATGATGGTTCGTCTTTTGTTTCTCCATCATCTTCCAGTCCATCGTCATCATCCATTCCCAGCATATCTAGGTTGGATATTGGAGGCTCTCGCCCAGCTACATCTAGTGTTGCTTCTGCACCATCAAGGAGATGCAAGCATAATCTTGGAGGGGATGTACAATTTGATAGTTATAATCGATTGATAATCATCCGCTACAAGAATGGGTAAGAAGGTTCTTATACTAATATATATGTTTTGAATGTACTTTTAGATATGTTAACATCAAGGAAAATTTATTTGCAATTAAAACTTTTGAACTTTTAAGATGTATATTAATTATATTATGTTAACTTTAATGCAGTTTTTTGCCATCCTTTCAGACTACACGTTTGATTACAAATTCTATTAAGCCGTTTTATCATGAGCCGTGGACTTCTTGGAAAAAGATACCGTACAACATTAGAAAGAAAATGTGGAATCAATTTAAGGTAAAAATTAATTTTATTTATTTAATAATTATCGTCTTCATCTAATGTTAATTTTTTATATTGCAGACACTGTGTACATGGCATCCTCAGCATCAAAATGCAATAAATATTATTTTTGAGAAGAAAGTTCGTATAAGGAGTAAAGATACTTTGTGTGCTGCTCGGACTGCCGGTGAAATGCCAGATTGGTTAAGAAAAGATGTTTGGGATAAACTTCTTGAGATATGGAATACCCTAGAATGGAAGGCAAAGAGTGAACAAGCAAAGGCGAACCGTGCCTCTAATAAAGGTGGCTCGTTGCACACAGGAGGTTCGATTACTTTTGAGGCCCATAGACTAAGAATGGTAATTACTTATAAAAGTTTTCTTAGTATTACATATAGATTTTACGTTTGTAATGTCTAACTCATACTTTTTCTTATGAAGGAAAAGGAAAGAGGGCGAGATATGAGTGATGCAGAGGTCTTTGAGGAGTTGCATAAGAAAAAGATAAAGGATGGTACAAGAGGAGACTGTGTGGAGACGTGTGCGTCAGACACACATGTAAAATTCTAACTTCATAATTATTTATGGTTTATTAATATTAGTTTGTTTACATGATAAGCAACAATATATGATATTTCTAAAATGAGGAGACAGGTTCAAAAGCACGGATGCCATACTAAACTCACCTAGTTATGTACCACAAATAGTCACTTGTATCTCTGGTAACATTTATTAGTTCCAACAGACCAAAAGATCTAATTGATGAACTGTCATCCAGTGCGGATATATCTTCATTGTAACTCTCCCAAGATAGCATCTCCGAATTAGTTAGTAGCATTTCCATCTTTGATGTTTGAACTCCAACCTGCACGTAGAATTTGGAAGCAGTCAAGTCCTTGCTATCAGAGTTCTTTTGCAAGTAATGTATAGGAACTCAAAACTTTTAGAAGAAGCTAAAGCAGATAAAAAGTATTATTGAATGTACACAAGTTTCCGAGCAGGTGTAGCACGTACTTTGGATGTGTTGAAGACTACATTTCTGCAGTCAGGAAGGATGCTAATGGACCAAGGAGGCAAATTGTAATGCATGTTGTTGAACATTACTCTTGCAGCAGATTTTCAGTCATTATTTGACAGGAAAGCTGCACAATCCCCTATCTCTGAAAAGTAAATGTATGCCTACAGTAACAACAAATATTCAATGAGGAACTGCTGATAATGAACCACGGCAACAAGACTAATGACACTAATGCAGGGATTTTATACTTGTTGAAGGTTTCCTAAGGATGTGATTGCTGGATCTGCAGAAACTAAGGCTTTCTCACACATCTTTTAGAGTTCTTTTGCAATATAAATGTTTAATAGCTGAATCTCAAATATTTAAATACTCCGAGTCTCCAAGAACAATTGTGCGGGATGCACAGGATCATGTAACATTTAGTAGGATATTCCAATATAGAATATTGCTTGATTTATTAATATTAGTTTGTTTACATGATAATTATGTTTCTCATTTCAGGAAGATTATCATAAAAGGTTGGAAGAATGGCTACAAATTCAGCCTCCTTCAACTCAACCAACACCTGATGATATGGCTTCATTGTGGATACAGGCAGCAGGCGGAGTAAACAAAGGCAGAGTCTTCAGACTAGGAGTATGCCGACCTACAGGTCTTCCAAACCCACTCTTAGCCAATTCTTCTCCTCAAAATCAAGAACAGATGGAAGATATGAGAAATGAGATTCGTGAATTGAAGCAACGACTGTACTCCCAAAACGGAACAATTGCCAAGATGCATAAATTCATGAGTAAACATGGGCATGATTTATCTGATGATGAACAAACTGAATCTGATGTGTAGTAGTTCAGTTGTGATGTTTTGGTTGATTGGTAAACTTGATTGTGAGAGACAACTTTATGTATTGCTTTTAAACTTGAATGTGGGCTACTATTTGGATGTTTTTATGCCCAAAATTGTTAGGTTTAATGATTGGTATTGTTGGTATTAATGTATGGTTGGTTTAGATTGTTGATAATGTATGTTGATTGCTATTTTTTATTTGTACTAGTTTGACAGGTGGTGTAGCTCGAAAGTGGGCAGAGTTCTGCCCAGTTTTACACAAAATTCCGACGAAACTATCGGACAACTGCCCAAATTTAACCATAGATTCACAGTTTTCCGACCAACTGTTTTTTAAAAAATTTAATATTCAAACAGTTTCGACGGATTCCGTCGGAAACTAAATGAAATTTAATTTTTAATTATTAATTTCCGACTGATTTGGTCGGAAATGTTAAAAACAAAAATATATATTCACAAATTTTCGATGGATTCCGTCGGAAATTAAATAAAATATAATTTTTAATTATTAATTTCCGACTGATTTGGTCGGAAATGTTAAAAACAAAAATATATATTCACAAATTTTCGATGGATTCCGTCGGAAATTAAATAAAATATAATTTTTAATTATTAGTTTCCGACATATTTTTTTCTCCGTATTTTTAATTATTAATTTTATTTGTTTGACCTTTTAAAATTTCCGATCGAATCTGTCAGAAATCACCGACTGATTCGGTCGGAAATCGTTTTCCGACCAACTTATTTCCGACCGACCAATTTCGGTCGGAAAACAGTCGGAAATACATGATTTCCAACCATTTTGGCCGTCGGAAATCTGCCGTTTTCTAATAGTGATAACTAACTAACAGGGTGAAGTTACAAATCTGCCCTTATTAGCTTTGTATTATATTTTCTTTAATAAGTATACTGAACCATGATTGATGTGGATCAAATTAAAAAGAACGTATTTAAGCTGCAAGTGTGACAACTTCTTATCATAACATCGTCTAACATGGTTAAAATAATTATTAGTTTCTTAGTTGATTGACAATTTCAACTTCTGCATTTATTCCTTTTCCATAATTTGACTTTATAATCAATATTAGCACATCATTTTGAATTGACCATCAAAGTATTCTCAATCTATTTGGTCTTATGCACTAGAATGTAGCATTTGACAGCTCTTCTGCCATTTAGACGACATTACTTGTAATATATGGAGTATGTATTAAATATAAAGATTAAACTATCCGACGACATTGATTTTTTTTCCCCTGTGGTTTGTATCCTCCTTTTCTTTTGTTTTCTCTTCATTTAAGTCTGTAAATACTTATGAAAAACTAAATTATAACAAATACTGCTCATTTTTAGGCACTTAATTATACTGGCATGGAATGTTCTTTGGGGATGTTTGTGACATAATAGCTTTCAAGAATCAAGAGGTATGACTTCTGAGTGAAATATTATTCACAAATTTCAATATTTGAGGCATTTTCACCAATAAAAATTGAAGCGGGGTGATTCGTTGGCTGCTGATGATCAGTCTGTGATAAATGTTAATAATCCCCTTATATTTTTCTCTCTCTAAACTAGCCAGACGCCAATAAACCAGACTGAAAATTTAATAGCATAAAACGAGAAAGTTCATAAAATGATGCAAAATTTATGTTTGTATTCACATTAAGATTAAAATTAAAAAGGGGTAATTAACAGTAGTCCAAAGACGACTAAAGGTATTAAACCTAGTGCCAAAAAATGGTACATCCACCATATATATGTGCACGTCCTCTACTTCAGTTCTTTAACCAATTGGCTAAAGGAATAAAAGGATTAACTACTAATGGAACTCTCATAAGAAGAACGAAAAGTAATAATTAGAGCTACTATTTGCATGGAGATGGAGCAGTGCGATGGATTAGCAAAGACCGACAGAGAGGGCAAGTGAATTGGCACCTTTCTAACCATTTCTCTATACAGTCCATGTGAAACACGTGCTTGCATCTGGGTAATTGACAGACAACATCTTCTTTCTCGAACTCAACTAAACAAATAGAACAAGTTTCCTCAACTTCACCGTGGCAAGAATTTGTCATATCTAAATCAAGAAACCTACTTGCAGGCAGAATCAACCCGCAGTCTGATTCCTCAACAAGATCGTCTTTACATGGTTGCAAATACATATAAACTCTAATAAACTTCACCATCTTTAGAATAGTTTTCTTTAGTTGAAGGAACGGAATCCATACACAAGTATAGAAGATAATGGTTATTGTGGAAATATGAGATGAACCATATATTAAGCTGATCATTTTATTTTCTGCTAGATTTTTCTTCAGGTTTTTGACTGGTATATATTAGACAGAAAGATGAATTGAATTTAAGGACTTGATGCGAGGAGAAGTGAAGGGGAGACCTCTCTTTATATAAAGGGTTGGATAATGAAGTCAACTTGTGTGCCGTGGCATTGAATTTATCTTAATACGTTTTAAAAACATTGAGCTGAGATTTGACTTTAGGAACTATAGCAGCCTCAGTTAATTAGTAGCTAAAGAATAAGAGAACATGGAATTAAAATTTTATAAAGTAGTACAAACATGTATCGTGCTTGGCATGGGTTTGGGAAAAGTATAATGCATTATGCATTTAATAAGTCAAAAATAATTAAAGACTTCATATCTAATGGGGGCGTGTAAGGCCGGCACCGACCCCACACATGACTATGTAGCTAACCTTAGTAAAATGCTTTTTAATTTTATTTTAATATAAGATAGAAGGGGAAGGTGCAGTGAAATTTAGGCTAACGTTATGTATCTCACCACTTGATCCATTTTGTTTTATTTGTGCGAATGCCGACGAATCTGATTCTGTTTCTTACTTTGGGTTAATTGACACTCACGAAATAATCCATGTGACAGAACGGGGATTTTACTGTAGCAGCCTTCTTGGATGGCCGACTTCTCCCTCTCCGGGACACCGTACCATGTTTTCCGTCAAAACATTTGCGTTCAATGTCTTTACTTGTTCTAATTATATATCTATATCTAGTTGGTATTTGTTTTGACTTCTTCCATCAGGGGATATAGATTCTAACTTGACGTGTTTGATCTTTAATATTTTTAACATTAAACTCATTATATTTTAAAATTATTATATATACACGTTGCACGTTAATAATGGCACGTGATGATTTAAATATTTATTTATATGAAGAAATAATAAAATTCAATTAATAAGAAAAATTTTATGGATAATAATCAACAACCATCTAAATGCCAAAAATATTATTACATTAGCATAATACATGAATTGAAAATAAAAGTGCATCATCAAAACTTACACAAATGATCAATTTTGTCATGTTAGTTGGATAATTATGTATTATAGTTTAAAAGTATTTAATGTGATGGTATCCTAACGAACATTTTTTTGTGGATAATATTTTTTTGTGTATGTTTCTTCCTAATGATTTGGTTGCTCTTCCTTAACCAGCACTCTTGTTGTCTATCTCGATATCCCTCTTGAAAGTACAACATACAGTTGTTCGTGCAAAAAAATATATTGTAAATATAGTCCAATATTTAGGATATTTGTTCTTGTACTTTATTTATTATATTTGCAAAACATAAACATACTAAAAATTATTTTCATACAAACTTAAAAGGATAGTCCTTAGTTTCGAAAGAAGAAAATTGAATTCAGAGATAAGAATATACTTAGAAGCACATTGACCAGTATCATAATTTTTGCATGTATGACGTTATTTCAAAACTTCTATATATCATATGTTGCTATTATATAAGCTAATCAGCGTATTAAGTTTTTCAGTAGCATGACGGGCATATTTTTCTTCATATTCAACCTATATACAATGGAAGATCAACTTAGTCTATTATATATACGGTGACACTAACATACATAAGAAATAATAAACTTGACAGCAAACAGGTATGGTAGAAAGCCGTTTGGTATTAAAGTATTTAAGTATTCTTCTTGGTTGTAATTCTTGGTATCATTTTCTGTTGAGTCAAAAACAGAAAAATATTTTGTTTTCCTATAAAATTTTGCAATCAACTTTTTATTTAGTGGATCAACATATTCACGTATGCTAGCTAACATAACCTTTTAATTATATCATGTGATTTGCACAAATTGCATTTTAATCTAATAATAGAAATATTTCTCTTATTAGATGCATACTATTACCATTGTGATTGATAACAAGTGTTCAGGAAGAACCCAATCATCTTTATTAGATGCTCTTATTCATTTCCGACACGAAGCAATAAGACACTGAATACTGAATCTGTTCTTACTTTATATTTCTTGTCAGTTGAATATTTTTCATTTGAGATCAGAAGTACAACTTTGGCAAGCTAACTTTTACAGTCTCTACTTTTGTCGATTTTGAAATTAATGATAATACTTGACATAAATTACCTCTTAAATCATTAATTTTTCACCAAATAGTTCATTAATATCCAACATATCTCTAGAACTTCGTTTGATACTTAGCCATAAGTGTTTCACCCTATATTATCAATTTTGTTTTCCTTAAAATTTAGCATCATTGTTCTGTTTTGATATATTTGTAATGTTTATTTAAATTGTTTGAAGAGGTATATCAAATCTAAAGTGGGTGGCCTCACAATAAAATCGTTGTTGGTACACCACTTGTTTTTATTGCTAATAGTGTCATGCCTCTTCATATGATACTTGCAAGTAATGCATGACATAGCAATATTATTACGATTCCGGCGGAGGCATCTACAAAGAATAATCATGTTATAGCGACTCTTTAAAATATAGTCTTTAAAGCTTGTTCTTGTTTAGGATTTAGCATTGATTGTGTTTCCTCAGACACTTCATTTTGATTCTTAATAATATATTAACCTTTTTACTTTGTGTTCTAACGCTCTTTTTATGGAATAAATTAGTGTACCCTTAGATTTTTTAAACTTGAATAAGAAGTTTACTCGTGTGATGAATTTAAAAAATAATTGAATTGGATTCTCTTGCTAAATAATTAATTAAAAATTTTAATTATTTGATTTTAACATAGTTTATCTGGGGCGGATGCCTCCTAAAGAGTAACAGAGGTGTAAAAATAATTTATTCTATGTTGATTCAGATCTTAACATTAGTTTATCTTGTTTTGAATATTTAATCTTAATTATAATTTTATTCACCATAAATTTTATTTTCAAAGAGTAAAAGATTGTTCTGACATTTAACTTTTAAATCTTTATGTCTATAGAATCATTAGTGGTATTGACTCTTACCAATCATTTTTTCTCTTTCGCACACATTTATATTCGTTAATTTTTTTTAATTGTTGTTTACTAATTGAATATTTTTTTAATATACATGAAAATTAATAAAATAATAGTATTTAAGTAGAAAAATAGCTTAAATATAATATAAAAATATATTATCATGGGGGTATTTGTTTTCTTGATGTCAACTTTTTATGCAGTCCATTTAATATTACTTTTAATTTTTTTGGTATTGGACATTATGAGGAGGATTCTGATGAAATTCATTTCATTAAACCTTCCTACATATTTTTAATAAGAATTTAATAGACAAATTTATTAATTTTAAAATCTTAAATATCAAAAATTAGCATTGAATGTATTGTAGTCCAAAAAATAAGTTATTGCAGTTATATTTTTTTTCCTATGGGTTCTTTCGTTTAATATTTTAGGGCTATTTTGGTATATTAATATTGTATTTATGCTTTTATAATAATGTAGTCTCTCCTCTTTCTAAATGAATTTGAACAATATAATACATTCTCAAATTAAATTAGTAATATGACATTATAATACAATTTCAAATTAAATCAGTAATAATAATTTTTATGAAGTATAACGCTACAAAATTTTAAGTATTAGTCAAGCACCTCAATCAAATGGTCCCCATACCCCCCCCCCCCCCCCCCCCCCCCCCCCCCCTCCCTCACACACACAAAAAAAACGCCAAAAACCAATTAGCTCGAGAGTAGTTGAACAATGGCATTTGACCTAATTGATTTTGACCTTTAAAACGGCTCGAAAAGACTTATACCAACAATATGTTATAGGATGAATATGACACCTGAACATAAATTAATAGCTGTTTGACATTACTGCACATATATTGGTCCTTATATATGCCCCTTTAACCAAAATACATTTTCCAAATATTTCACATCATTTTGACGATTGGCTGCGAATCGGTAAACATTTTTTCACATGATGTATTATGCAAGTCCGTCTGATACCGCATTTGTTATTTAATTTGTTACAGATGATTCATATATAACCCAACAAATTAGTAAACTAGTAAGCATTGAATTATAAGCTAGATTCGAAGTTCAACGTTGTTAGGGGCAGAGTAAGAGAACCTTCTTACTAAGTCTCCTTAACTTCATCGAGGATGACTTGCATCTGAATGGTGCAGAACATGAGTTAGAGATGGTCCCGCAATACTAAACAGTTAAAAAAAATTCTATACATATATATAAAATTGAAGGTGTAAGTTATTTTATATCATAATCTGTCTTGTTTTCATGTTATTGATTCTACAATTTATAGACGTTACTTATAGTTATTTTTTATGTGGTCTGAGAGTATAAAAATTCACCTTCGGTGTAAGACCTAATTAACTATTAGTGGAAACATTAATATTAAACAGTTTGAATGAGTAATTACGATTTTTCGTTTGGCAAACATACGTTCAGGAAGCAGTTACAAGTTGTGTGAAGTGATTTAACATGTTAAATCTAATTCAAGATAGATATGGAATACTGATGTAGTATATCGCAATTAAACTTTCTAAATTAAAGATTGTAGATTTGCTCGGTACGGAAATGGTTCAGGCATTTATGGACTAATCGAAATTAATTAAGAGTATGACAAAGAAATTGAGAAGCATGGGACCGCTATATATATGTTATGAATCTCCATTGATCCGAGCTAATGAAGAAAATAAGTTATTATATAGAAAAAATACGATTTCGAAAAACTTAGAAGGCTTTATTACGTCATATATGACATTTTATAGCTACATCAACTAGACAAAATCTTGAAGTTTGTTGTGAACTCTTAGCTTGTTAGAGGATCAGGATGTGAGCAAATGTTTTTCATTTCAGTATACAGTTCGATACGAACATATCAACTATTTTAGACCTCTTATTTTCTGTCTTTCATTATTGTTGCATATAAAACTCTTGGTAGAGCTCACATTTTGAGAATATTATTTTTAATGTATTTCGCCTTTAAGCCATTTCGCCAACAGTTGAGGGGCCATATATTACAATAAGGAGATAAAAAACAAACTCATCTTTTAACAAGTCACTTTCTTTGCTTAGCATCTAACATGGGAATGTCGATCCAACAGCCTCCGCAGATCAACATTAGTATCAAAAAGAGTTCAATTAAAAACAATAGTAATGGTTGGTTGGCTTGTTATTTGTTATTTTTGGATTCTTTCACTTAAATATGTCAAAATCAATGCTCAATCTGGCTTACTTTATCCTTATCCGACAAATGACGACAATCTAACCAAACACTTATCTGCAATGTTGAGCTTGCTGGGGAGATTATAGATCATGAAATGTTTTTTCAATGCTCATTTAAGGGATTAACAAATAATATAAATATACTAAAAGTGTAAAGAAATTTTACATTATTATTGTGATTTAATATGTTGTAGCAAATTATTAATCTATTTTTCAGACAACTCTACTTATTATAGGCAGTTGTTATAATTTATCACTTCATCATTTAGATGACGCGACAGTGTAAACAGTCAACTTTGGTTGGAGCTAGATGACTATGGAATATTAACATACAGGTCATGAACTGTATTTAGAAAAAATAGCATATGAACTATTTTCGTGAATCCCAAATTCAAGGAACAGAGTTTTACTGAGTAAATGAGCTGGAAATCATTGAGAGGTATTGATATTTCAAATTGAAAATACAAGTCTAACAAATAGGAGCGATCTTGAGCTAATTAATAGCCCCGACGGCCAAGTTGATAAGGTGGCTAGCTAGGCTCGAAATCTCCAAACTTGAATGAGTCCAACTTCAAAGTAGCAGTCCATCAAGACGGTAGGCTGGAGACTAGACTCTCTCTCTATATATATAAAAAGTTGGGACAATAGGATATGAGTTGGCACATTTTTTTGGCCAATGATAGTATCTATCTATTTTCTCCTTTTTTGACTTTTATTCCTTTTCCCATATTTGTGTGCTATTTTTTTAATATAATAAATATCCACCCATTAATGAAAGAAACGGTCCCAACAATGAACGTTACGGACTGTTACAACCTTCCCTATTCCACAATTATGGTCAATTACGTACTACTATATGATAATGATAATATATTTTAAGAATGATAAAAGTTTTGAAGATGTAGATCCATAAGAATGATAATTTGATAGTGAAGAAACTCGAAGAGCAAATGAAGATCAACAAGAGGTGTCCACTCTTTTTTTTTGTTCAAGAATTTATGTTTGAATTTACGAGTTAATGATAAAATTAGTTTGCGACACTATTATTTATCTATTACTTTGTTGACTCTGTGGTTAGCTAGCTTTGAAGTTTAGCTTGGATATTACGTTCCAAGCTCTCAAGGTAATTATTTTGCTCTTTGTCTTTCTTTCATTTTTTATTTTGTAGTTATATGTTATATTAAGGTTTTTTCCGATTTAAAATACTAATCTGCATATGATATAGTTATAATCGTCAAAGAGTTGCCTCACGAATGTGAGAGTAATAATAAATGCATAGATAAACCCGATATCAATGATCCTGTTAGTGCCTATATGTCATATGTGTTGTTAAATTCATACGATTACAAAGTTCAACACTTACCCATGCATGACTCTGTCGATTTACAAGATCAATCACACTTTCTCACCCGCATCTTCAGTCATTGTTATGTATGTATTAGGTGCCATTTACTTTATGTTGGAAAAATATTGGTTAGGGAGAATAAGAGTTAGCTTGAGGCGTGTTAAGTATACTGTTCTTAATGATATTTCGCTCACACAGTGATATATTAAATTATGCGTATCCCCAAGGATTCAACAAGTTTTTCCAGTTACTAAATTGAAAACAGAACTAGCAGAAAACTCAAGAAAGAAACCGAGCATATAGGAGGAAAAGATGATTCAGAAAGTTGTATTAGAAAGCTATGTTAGAAAGTGTGTCTTTAGCTCTCCAAAGACCATAATTATATAGGTGTTACTCCAACGATTAGATAACGGCTAGTTAACGTTTGACTCCATTAATTGTGAAATAACTTACTAAATAATAAGTAAATGTAATAATTTTTCAAAGAGAAAAGATTTCCAAGTCAAGACGAACGTTACCATTTGAGATATCACTAATTTTCCAATACTTTTGTCCTAGAATTTGTTTTTGTTTTTTTGTCAAATATTTTAATCTTAAAAATTTCGTTTCCGGAAATAATTTTAGAAATTATCCTTGTGTACTTGCGTTTTCTAATCTTATCTTTTCTTTTTGATTTTTAGGTACATTTCTCGTCCCTTTCCCGATTTGGAATGCGAATGCTAAATGGTGTTGCTTAGAAGCTAATTTAACTTTCTTAATAAAACAATAGTATAAAAATTGATATGTACTTAATTTAAGGAAAAGGAACCGGTTCATATTCCGTTTGATGGAGTTAGGTTTTATTTGCAGCATATTTCACATCTCATATTCCGGGTTAATATTTTTGCTTTCTTAAACAAAAGAAACTTTGACGTTGTTCTAAAAATAGAATACACTTCGTATCTGACCTTTTAGAATAACGATAATGTATTAATTCTCTTCACATATTAGAAACTTTCTCATTCAATAAGAAGATTCTTCAACGAACTATTCAAATATTTATTTCTATAAATTAAAGAGAACAAAATTTTCGATTCTTTTCTTACTTTACATGCTTATTAAAAAAAATAAAAATAGTTTCACCTATATTAATCTATTAGAATTTGAAGAATCAAAAAGAACAAGTAAGATGTTTTGAAATATTTTACTATATATTTTAAAATGCAATAACATGTTTTATTTTCGTGCGAAACGCGGATAAATTAACTAGTTGATAATAAGGGAGTCCTTTATTTAGTATCTTTTCTTTTAAAAATTTAAGGGCCCAAAATGATGAGAAACTTCTCAAACTTCTTTTCCTATTGTATGCAACTATGAGGGTACTTAGCTAAAAGCAAGTAAGCATTTTGAGTGTATGGAAGCAAGAAGTGTTAGTACATATTCCATTAAGACAACATTAAGGAAGTGAAAATCACAATAGTCTTTTCTTCTCTTTCCGCCTAGCAAGGAAAAAGCAAGAAGAACTGATCGATCTAATTTTCCTGTTCTTTTATTATAGCTATTATAGCTAATCTATAGTGTGGACCTTAGCTCAGTATGGAGGGCAGATTACCTTCTTACAGAGTGCTTTATTCCTAGAAGAAAATCTATTTTAGCATACTCTCTTTCTTTGGAAATGATATGATACTAAATTTAGATAAGCTACTGCCCCAGCAAGCCACCCCAACCCTACTGTCAAAGCTTGACTTTACCAAACAAGCAAGAAAGACTCCTTCTATCTTATTAGTCAAGCGTTAACGAGCAAGAAAAAAAATATGCCCTTAGAAGCAACTTTGTGCAGCTGTTGCGCCTTTGCTTCTTGCTTTAGAAAGATTGCTCGTTAGCTAGGCCGTTTTCAATAAGGCTCGCGCTAGGCGCTCACCTTTTTTGGCTAAGCCGTGTCCTATTTTGCTGGTAATTGATTGGTTCTTGAATCATGCTTGATTTAGGCAGATAAGTAGTAAGAGGCTCTTATTGGGTTTCATTAGGTATACATAGGTACACATAGGACTTTCTTGCAATACATAGTTGTTGGCTTCGAATCACACGAAGCCCATATAAATATCCACTCCCATTCTCCCTATGAGGAACACAATCGTCCATACATGGACCTACTGAGTCATCCACCCTTGCATCAATTTGATGCATCATCACATCCAAATGTTATTATATATAGCTTCTTCTTTTTTGAAAGAAGACAGGTAAATAATAGTAACGCAGTAGATCAGTAAATAAAACACTAAAATTCGTTATAAATTCATTTTCTTCTGTTCAAATTAAATTTTAATTGATTATGAGAGATCATTTTGCCGTTCTATCAAGGCTAATTGCTTTTTTTCTTTTTCAATTTTGGTATTTGGCTCCTCGGTATCCTTACCCTAGGGTCTAGGATAACAGGGAAGCCGGTTTCTCTTTTCCTGTTTGCCTCTTTTTGTCACATGTCAAAGAAAAATGCCCGAAAATAACACAAAACAAGTGTTAACGTGGAGATTATCCACAACCACATGTCAGTGCTTATTTAAGTTTTAAATTTTCCTTAAAGTGAGGCGAGTTAGTGCAGTGATAGGTAGAGCCTAGAGGGAAATGTAGAAGAATGGAGCACCAGCAGTGGAATGATCAGAACCTTGATCTAAGCAGAGAATAGCGCAAGTTTGCCCTCGAAATGCACTCAAAAAAAAAAACACAAGACGCTTCGCTAAACTGTAAATATCAGATATTCCAAAAAAGAATAAAAAGATTATAAATATATATATTTTTGTATATGTGCAGATCAAAGATAGACCTCACTAATTATAACAAAATTGTGAGGCCTCATTCTCGTTAAGAAAAAAATACAACCTGAGCTTATAACAAATTAATGTCAAGAATTAGTCTCTATTCAAGATCTACGTCTTGAATCCTTAGCTTGGTATATAAATCCTCCTACATGCATGTTAGCGTTAATAGATCATTTGCAAGGAGAATCAGTTGTCCGGTGCAAGAGCAAAGATCTACAAAGAGGGCAAGTGAATTGGCCCCTTTCCACCCATCTCTCAATACACTCCATATGGAATACATGCTTACACCTCGGTAATTCACAAACCACATTTTCTTTCTCATACTCCATTAAGCAAATGGAGCAACTTTCCTCTACTTCCCCGTCGATACTTCTCCGGCCCTGAACATCGGCGAATCTACTGGCCGGAAGTTTCAGGTCACAGCAGGTTGGAACATAGATAGCTGCTTCATTGACTGGCCGAGGATATGGATAATACGTCAAAAAATCCAACATCTTTTGCATGAATTGTTGTATTTGGCTGAATGGAATCCACAAACAAGTGTAGATTACGATTGTAATAACCGATAGATGAGATTGTGCTGTTACGACTGAGCTTATCATTTTTCTCACTCTCTTTTTCTATCTTTCTAAATTTTCTCTTTGCCTTTTTTTTCCCCTCCTTTTCTCTGTTGAATATGAGACGATGAAACAGAAGAAGCGAGATGATGTATTTATATAAAGAATTGGATTATAAGGTCAAATGCCATAACTTGGCATTTCAGTTATGTAATTAAGGGTTGACATTGACTTTTGGAGGTCGTGGGAGCAAAAACCAAAGTTAATTAAGAATTTATTTGTCTAGAGTTTACATAGGTTTTTGTCAAATATTATTAATTGAGTTTAGTATTTTAAAAGTACGAAGGCCGGCGCCGACCCTACACGTACCCCAACGTTTGTAATTTGTAAATGTCAGAGCAAATCTGATAGTCACGCTACACAAGTCGATGAATTCTAATTAGCGTTGTTCCTGATTGCTTACAAGGAGAATTATTTGGGCTGTGATCTGCTAATTACTAGGCGAAAATTGTGCGAATAAGCGTGCATACCTTACAATTAAGTGAATCTTAATTAGACAAATCCTAAGTCCTAACATTAGTTGCGTGATTCGCAATAAATACGAGGTTACATGATATTTAATGCGTTATATTTTCTTCGTAATATTTTTTCTATAAGAAACTTTAATGGGCCAATTTCTAGCATTAGTTACTGGGGCTTTTGCATCCGTACCCGCTTTTTGTGTCACGTTTTAACTTATACCCGCTTTGTAAAAAAAATTGCATCTGTACCCGCTTTTGCGCATAACTTCAGCATGCGGGGCTGAAGTAGCAAAGGCAATCACGCAAAAATTCAGCTTTCTAGTAGACGGCTTACGAACTTCAGATCTAGAGCTGAACTTGTTGTCTTGTAACTAGGGAACTTCAACATACGAGGCTGAAATTCTCCAGTTATAAAAACAAAAACTTCAGCATACGGGGCTGAAGTTCCCTAGTTATAAAGACAAAAACTTGTAACTAGGGAACTTCAGCATACGAGGCTGAAGTTCCCCAGTTATAAAAATAAAAACTTCAACAGACGGGGCTGAAGTTCCCCCTAGTTACACTGGGAAACTTCAGCATACAGGGCTGAAGTTCCCCAGTTATAAAGACAAAACTTCAGCATACGGGGCTGAAGTTCCCCCTAGTTACACTGGGAAACTTCAGCATACAGGGCTGAAGTTCCCCAGTTATAAAGACAAAACTTCAGCATAATGGGCTGAAATTCCCCAGTTTACAAAAACAAAACTTCAGCTCTAGAGCTTTGTCTTTATAACTTGGGAAACTTCAGCTAAAGCTGAAGTTTGTAACTGGAAAATTTTGTCTTTGTAACTGGGGAACTTCAGCCCCGTATGCTGAAGTTTTGTCTTTATAACTTGGGAAACTTCAGCTAAAGCTGAAGTTTGTAACTGGAAAATTTTGTCTTTGTAACTGGGGAACTTCAGCCCCGTATGCTGAAGTTTTGTCTTTATAATTGGCGAACTTCAGCTTAACTGGTGAACTTCAGCTCAGCGAGGGGAAGGGAGCTGAAGTTATTTAAAAAGTGGGTACAAGTTAAAAGTTTTTTAAAAAGCGGGTATAGGTTAAATGGGGGCGACCAAATAGGGTACCCCGTGTAATTTTTACTTAGTTACTTAATTCAGGAAAAAACAGGAGGTTTATATAGAGGTATCAAATGGGCGAGTTGGTTAATTTTGAGCAGGCTAAAATAGATTGAGTCAATAAATGGAAGGGTCAAATAACCCGCCCAATAGCCCAACTCTTACGAAGATTAATTAATATTATATGTTTTTCTTATGAATTGTATAATTACTAAATGAGACTTTTTTTCTTTTAGGCAAAATGGCCTCTGGGCCAGTTAAACTTGTACACATTTGCTAATCCGGTAAATAAACTTGCAAGTTTTTCACTTTAACACTTGTACTTGACGGAATGAGTACCAATAAACACCTCCAAGCTGAACGTGCTCCTCAATCGTTATGATCTGACTGACACATCATATTCTTAACCTATTATTGTTTGACATGTGTAATATGTGGGTCCCAATATTTTTACCAATTTATTTTTAAAAAATTAAAACATTTTCCTTTCTCCTCTTCTTCTTCATCACGGCAGTACGCACTATATGTTTCGTCCACCATGAACACCATCCTCATCCACTCTAAATTCCCCCAAAGCAACAATAAACACCATCATTCTCTGTGTAGACAATAAATTGCGTCGAAAAAATATAATCAAGACCGAAAAATATCGCAACAATTGAAGTACTTTATTTCAAATATATGAGTATACAATCTCTATGAATCCTCTGATTCTTCTTTTCAATAGTAAATCAATTCAAGGGCCTTTGAGCTTGATCTTGAATCTATATTTTTTTCCATGAACGATGATCTTGTTCTTGAGCTTTAGCTTGATTGCTTGAACTTGACCTTGATTCGTTCTTCATTCTTCTTTCTTGAGCTTGAACTTGAACTTGATTGCTTGAAGCTTGAAACTTGTAGAGAAATTTGCGGCGTTTGATCCACGAGCTCTATCTTGCTTCTTGTTATAACTTTTGGTGTCTTTTCTGGGTTATGAAGACCCCTATTTATAGTTGTGGGAGAGAAGAGTTATGATAAGAATAAACTCTTTCCGACCAATCAAATTGAAGTGTGACATGACCGTATTTGATAGGCCAGAACATGTCACTTGCACACATGGCGCGATTTCATTGGCCTTTTAATGTGACCTGGCATGCTTTGTCATTTTGACACGTGGCACGATCCTATTGGCTCTTCCACTTGACTGGGTGTGCCACGTCATTTGACACGTGGCACCAAACTGAGCCTATAGGAAGATGACATCTTGGGCTTAATGAAGTGGGCGTTAGCCCAATTAAATGGGCTAGCCCAATGGATTAAGACTTATTTATTTAATCCATATATATATTGGACTGGTATAATTAATTCAATTATATTAGCCCGTAATATTTATTTGGACGAATATATCTTGAATTTAAAAGATAATCCAAATTATTTTGTGAATTTAATTTTAATAAAATTTATATGCCTACAAATACCCCCTACTTCAAGACTTGTCAAGGCATTTAAACCTTTGAAGACTAGGCTTGAAGTATTTATATTAGTATACTTAAACTGGCTTGATTTAATCATATGAAATGTTAAAGTATATGAAATTTATATTTCAAAACATGCCTCAATCACATAGAATGTAAAAGCTATTAAGTTTTAGATTCCAAGATGGCCCGTCACGTGCTTTGCAATCCATATTGTACTTTGTGAGCAATCTCTATTCTTGGAAAATCATTCCTTTTTATTTCTAATAAAATACTTTGCTGTGACTATTAGAATTTTAGGAGGAAAGTACAAATTATACTTGATTTCTTTTTTAGAGTCCTTACCGTAATGACCGTATACTATTAGAATTTTAGGAGTCTATTTTTATGGATTCGGAAGCATTAACGCGAAGGTAATTTCTTCTTCTTTTTTTCTTGAGCTTTTCTTCTTTTATTGTATTTTTCTTTTGTAGGTCAAGGAAGCGAGAGTAGATTCCTCCATGCATGAAGAATGCAATTTTAGGTGTGAAGGGATGAGTATGCATTTCTGCTCGACAATCGTAGAGATTACTCTCATGGCTCGACTATCGGAGATATTACTCTCAATATGACTCGACTACCGGAGATATTACTCTCAAAATGACCTGATTATCGGAGAGATTACTCTCAATGTGGCTCGACTATCAGAGAGATTATTCTCAAAATGACCCGACTACTGGAGAGATTACTCTCAAAATGACCCGACTATCGGAGAGATTACTCTCAATGTGGCCCGACTACCGGAGAGATTACTCTCAATGTGGCCCGACTACCGGAGAGATTACTCTCAAAATGACCAGACTATCATAGAGATTACTCTCAATGTGGCCTGATTACCGGAGAGATTACTCTAAAAAAGGCTCGACTACTAGAGAGATTACTCTCAGAATGGACTGAATACCGGAGAGATTACTCTCAATGTGGCTCGACTACCGGAGAGATTACTCTCAATGACCCGACTATCGAAGAGGCCAACTTAAGGTGCAAAGGGACTCACATGTCCACCTTAAGATTGGAAAGTTATAGTTCCTTTTAAGGACAAACCCACGAAGAGGCCAACTTAAGGTGCAAAGGGACTTATATATCCACCTTAAGATTGGAAAGTTATAGTTTCCTTTTAAGGACAAACCCACGAAGATGCCAACTTAAGGTGCAAAGGGACTCATATGTCTACCTTAAGATTAGAAAATTATAAAGCTTCAACTCGAAGACGATATCAACTTTATGACATCGACTTGAACACTTGGAAAACTTTGAAGATTTGGCAGACTTTGCAAACTTCAACTCGAAGATTTGGAGGGCTTAAAAAATTCAAATTTAAGATCGGCGAATTTGAAGACTGAAACTTGAAGGCCGACAGACTTGAAGACTGAAACTTGGAGACTTCAGGGCTTAAATATTTCAACTTCTCTTTTGCTTTACATCGTCCGACTTTTATCTTAGTTGCATAATTTTCAGCTTTACGCGCTTGTCACGAAAGATTCACATCTTGTCGTGGGAGATTCCAAATAATGAACCGTTTGATTTCTCAAAAATTAGACTTAAATATATAAAACATATCCAAAACTTATAATCAAACACCTTCAGAATCGACCCAGATAATATTTCGAAACTAACTTCAAATTCTGACACGTTGATAGTTTCACCAAAAATGTTATATCTTGGTGTAGGAATATCGAAATTATGAACCGTTTGATTTCCTGGAAACTAGACTTCAAAATCTAAGATATAAATTTGGAATCAAATATTTTGAGAATCGCTCCAGATATCATTTTGAAGCTAACTTTAAATTCTATTACGTCGACGATTTCAGATTTGCACAACTTCACCAAAATATTTGTATCTTGATGTAGGAATGTCGAAATCACAAACCGTTTGATCCATTAGAAACTTAAATTCTAAATCTATAAAATATCCAAAATAAAAAATTTAATGCCTTAAGGATAGTTTCAGATAATATTTTGAAGTCAACTTTGGTTCCTGATATGCCGACAGTTTCAAATTAGCGCAACTTCACCAAAATATTTGTATCTTGGTGTGGGAGCCTTGAGATTGTAAGACCTTTTTAATTTTCAAAAATTGAAATTCAAGAGCTTAATTCTCACCAAATATCTTGGGTCCAAGTCTCTCTGAATTTGAAATATCATGAAGGCAGACCATAATAACTTGAAGGTTTGGCGAACGTGAAGGCATAGCGGATCCCCAAACTTCAATGCAAATGCTTTACAACCTCCTAAAAGATATTAATCATTTCATTGAAGACACCAATTTACCATAGCGTCTTGCCCCTTTAAATCAAATGGTATCCATAGTTTAACAGAAGAATGGTATCCCAGCTCGATTTTCAAATACTTATTGAATGAATTACATTCCATTGTACTTCATTTGGACAACGACTGGGGGATTATGTATATTTTGAACTTATGAGACTGAGCTCATAATGAAACTCCAAGCTGCCTACGTACCTCGGTAAAGAGGATCAAGTCATATCGTAGTTCAGAATGGGTAGATTTTTTTTTTTATGTCCCAACTTTTGCCTAGGCCTCCTCTTTCGAGGTTTTCAACCTAGCGGACTTTTTTTGCGTGGACCGTACACAGTTTAGACTCATGCGAGCTAGGAGTATAGGAAAATGCAGTTTAGGCTCATGCATCAAGGAGCGTTCGAACATGCAGTTTAGGCTCATACGTCAAGGAGCGTGGCACATCAAGGATAATACTTCTTCAAAAACTTGCCATTGATAGGGCCGATTCTCATGACCTCTACATCAAACAGCTTGTAATCCCCACTTGAATAAGCTTCTTGCACGACATATGGCCCATCCCATTTTGAAGTGAACTTCCCTACAGGTTTATGGGAAGTAATAATGGGTCTTCTTATGGCAAGGACTTGATCTCCTACTTGAAAGGACCTCGGGCGAACTCTTTTGTTGAAGGCGCGAGACAATCGAGCTTGATAACATTCAAGACTCTGTTGAGCTTCCAACCTCTTCTCATCAAGAGCCTCCAACTCTGCTAATTGAAGTCGAGAATTTCTTCATCAGTGATCCCTTCTTGAATAGCTAGTCATAATGAAGGTATTTGACGCTCAAGTGGCAAGACGGCTTCGATTCCATAAATGAGTGAATAAGGAGTCGCTTGTGTTGGCGTGTGGTGGGTAGTCCTATATGCCCATAGAGCTTCTTCCATACGGTCATTCCAATCTCGTTTGGATTTGGAGGCAACTTTCTTTAGCAAGTTGCATAGAGTTTTGTTGAATGCTTCAGCTAGACTATTGGCGGCAGCGTTGTACATCGAAGAGTTACGTTACTTGAAACCAAAGAGATAATAAACCTTGTTCATCAACTATTATCGAATGGATTTCCATTATCTGTTATTATGTAACGAGGAATGCCAAAGCGATATATTATGTTTACTCGGATGAAACTTGCGACATTTTCCTTCTTTACCTCCTTAAGAGCAACAACTTCATCCCATTTTGAGAAGTAGTCAATTGCAGCCAATATGTATAGGTGCCCACTAGAGAACTTTGGTAGTGGTCCAACAACATCACATCCCCAAGCGTCAAACGGCCAGGATGCAACAGTCGGGTGCAACACTTCAGGAGGTTGATGAATAAAATTCGCATGGAATTGACAAGCCTTGCATCTTCGAGCCTAGTCCAAGCAATCTTTTACCATCATTGGCCAATAATATCCCATCCTTTTATATGGAAGTGGAGCTTTGGTCCAGACTGGTGCGACCCACATACCCCAGAATGTGCCTCTTGCATAGCTTGGAGTGCTTCTTCTTCCCCTAAGCATCACAAGAGGACTCCCTCGAACGACCTTCTGTATAGAGTATCTTTGTAGTAAAGGAAGCGAGGTGCACGACGACGGATTTCAGTCCTTCTTCTCGGATTTTATGGAAGTATCCCATAGCATAAGTAGTCGATAATGGGTTGTCACCATTCTTCTTTCTCAACTTCAGAAACAACGACAAGATGCTTGAGTTCATTTTCTTCACCTTCAGCCTTATTTGGCAGCGGTACTACCCATTTTTGGCAGATAGTAACTTGCGCTTGATCAGGCGAGGTTAATCATGAAGCTAGGGATACTAAAGCATCAGCCTTCTTATTTTCTTTCCTTGGCACATGCTGAATAGTCACATCACTGAGCCACCCCATTATCTTTTTGCGTAATCATGATATGGGCGTAGTTCAGGTTTCTTGACCTCGTAACTACCTAGAAGCTGATTGACCACTAACTGAGAGTCACCAAAGACTTGCAATTGCAACCTCTTCATTTCGACAGCCATTTCAAGCCCAAGTATTCAGGCTTGATACTCAGCAACGTTATTAGAGCAGAGTTGCGTCAACGTAAAAGAGTAGGGCAGAACTTCACCTTGAGAAGTGACAAATACTACGCCAGCATCAGCTCCTCCACGATGTGTAGCACCATCAAAGTATATCTTCCATGGAGGCTGAACTTCAATGACCATGGAGTCCTCATCAGGTAGTTCGTTAGTTAGCTCCCAATCATCAGGTATAGGGTGATCTTCCAAGAAGTCCGCTAACGCTTGTCCTTTTATAGCCTTTTGTTGGATGTACACGATTTTAAATTGTTGAAACTAGAGGTACCACCTTTCTAGTCGATCACTAAGGACAGGTTTTGACATCACGAACTTGATGGGATTTGCTCTAGAAACAAAACGAACGACATGAGCTTAAAAGTAGTGCTTCAACATTTGGATTGAGAAGACTAGCGCCAGACATAAATTTTCAATTAGAGAATAATTCAGCTCATTTGGTGTCATCATCCTGCTCAAGTAGTAAAGGAAGTTTTCTTTCCCTTCACTATTTTCTTGGGCCAACAGTGCTCCAACAGACCTTTCTTGTGCTGAAATGTATAGTATCAGCGGCTTTCCAAGTATAGGGGCTGCCAAAACCGGAGGCTTCATCAAGTAGGATTTAATGCTCTCAAAGGCATTGCTACACGCTTGGTCCCATTTGAAAGGGACACCTTTCTTCATAAGGCGGCTGAATGGTTGCACCTCCCAGCTAGGTTTGAGATGAATCTCCTAAGGTATGCTAGATTTCCTTGCAGACTTTTCAATTCATGAATTTGTGGAGCTCAGGAATTTTCAAGATTGCAACTACTTTAGCTTGATCTATTTAAATCCCTCGATGTCAGACAATGAAACCCGAAACTTTCCGGAGGTAACTCCAAAGGCGCATTTTAATGGATTCATCCTAAGTTGGTATCTCTGGAGCAACTCAAACACTATTCTCAGGTCTTTCAAGTGGTCGCTTTTCTTTCTTGATTTCACCACCAAGTCATCAACATAGCATTCTACATTCTTTTGGAGAAGGTCATCAAAGATATTCTGCATAGCTCTTTGGTAAGTAGCACCAGCGTTCTTCAATTCAAAAGGCATTACCTTGTAGCAACAAATACCCTTGGGCGTACGGAATGCAGTAAGCTCTTCATCTTTTGGCGCCATCTGAATTTGGTTATAGCCTAATGAACCGTCCATAAATGACATTGCCTCGTACCCAGTATTAGCATCGATCATCAGTTCTGGAATGGGAAGCGGGAACTCATATTTCGGAAACGCATTGTTAATATCCCTAAAGTCAACGTACACTCGAATCTGGCCATTTTTCTTCCTTACAGGGACAATACTTGAAACCCATGTTGGGTATTTAACTTCACGAATAAAGCCAGCTTCGATGAGTTTGTTAATTTCGGTTTCAATCAAGGGAAACAAGTCCGGCCTAAAATGCCTTTGAGCTTGTTTAACAGGGCGAGCACCATTTTTAACTGTGAGGTGATGGACTACTACTTTCGGGTCCAAGCCAGGAATCTCTTTGTAACTCCAAGCGAAGACGTCCCTGAACTCCTTGAGTAACCCAATATAAGTGTTCTCTTAATCAGCTTCTAGTAAAGCACTTAGGTAGGTGGGTCTTGGTTCTTCATCGGTGCCAAGGTTAACTTTTTTTAAGACATCAACTGTCGCCTTCACTCCTTCTTCAAGTTCAGGTGGAGCATCTTTCGCATCTTCATCTTCTTGAGGGTCCCCATCGTTGAAGGATATGTGATAACATGGTGAAACATCCTCCAATTCTGCATTATCCTCCATTGAAGATGGAACACCGTTCTTGCCTTGTATAGTGACACAATACGAAGAACCCACACTTTCTTCGTTGTCATCACGTTCTTTAGTGTAGACTACAGTGTATGGCTTCACTTTTTCAGTACTTCATCACAAGAAACCATGACTTTTGTTTGTCGCCTCATTCTAGAAGGAACCAAACTTTGGAAATCTTTAGAGATCTTCTGGATTTTGGGCGGAGCGGGTGTTCTTGTAACTTTTCTAGAACTTATTCCCCTTCTTTAATGAACCCAATCTCTCAAATACGGAAGTTCTCATAGTTGATTTTCCAAGTCTGTCAAAGACAGAGGCCTGTTAGAAGCGGCAGATTCATCTTCTACAGTGATATAATTGCTACTCGCCCTCCTTATGGAGATGCGCACTGGTGACGGTTGCTTGTATCCCAAACCTTCACGTGGTTGCCTCGTTGTAGCTTCTGATGGGAGCTTCCCTAACTTTGACGGCTCATCGGGATTGTATCCAGCTTTCGCAAATATCTTGTAAGTGTTATGATCAAAACCTTCATCTGTTCGCTTTGTAGGTAGTTCCACATTCTGCAAATGATTTTGGGCTACAAACCCTGCAAACGGCTTCGAGGACAACTTTACTGCCTCAATTCGTTTTACCAGAAGAGTTAACTCCTTTAGCGTGTTGGTTTGGGGATTAGATGAGTCGCCCTCGTCTTTCTTCCTTTTACGGAATTGGAGCTTAGGACTTACTTTCTTACCATAAGATGCAATATCCCCTCTATGAGATTTATTCACATTGGGTTGTACCTCCTCAGTAACGGCTTTGGATTTACCAATAGTCACCTCATCTCTTTTGGTTATGGGCTTGTCATTCTTTCTTTTCATGCCATCATCAAATTTTAGCTCCTTTACAATGCGGTTCTTCAAGTAGAACTTTGCATCGGTAAAGTGTGACTCTACCTCGGTGAATGGCTCATCATCAGCAACTATCTTCTTCTCGACTTCACCCTCGTAGTATTTTAAACATTGATGGTAGGTAGATGGAACTACTTTATTCTCATGTATCCAAGGCCTTCCAAGAAAGACATTGTATGAAGTCTTCGCATTGATCACATGCATCCATGCATTTGATTGCATATATTCAATGGTGATTCCCAGCCTGATTGCGCCTATGGCTCTTTTCCCTCCTTGGTTGAATCCTTGGATCATCACACGACTTTCTGAGAGTTCGTTCATGGGAATACCAAGTTCTTTCATAGTGTGATATGGCAAAATGTTCACTGAGTATCCTCCATCAATGAAAATTCGATTTACCTTTTCATCACGCATATAGCCAACCAGGTACAACGGGCGGCTATGAGGCGTGTTACCTAGCAGAATATCGTCATTTGTGAACGTGACTTTTTCCTCACAAGCATTAACTTCTTGAGGAGTGGACTCGATAAGCTTTTCCGAAGATGGTACCGATGATAGTTCATCACTCATTTCTTTCCCTTCGTCAGTATGGAAATAGGAGGCATCAATACCCCCATGGGAAATCTTCGTGCAGAACCAACTTGGTAAAAACTCCTCCAAGGTCACTGGATGACGTGGCTTTTGAGGGTGGTGCACCTCCACTTTTGCTTTCTTTACATGCTTAACTGGGTTCCATCTCCTAGGTATTTTCACCATTATTTTCCTCATTGGTTGTTCCATTGATCCTTTTCGTGGGCTCCTTTTGTGGCGCCTACAACGAGTCACCAACGTCCAACCTTCATCATTCTCAGGTTGACTGTCTTCAACTTTGTAGTTGTCCAGTAATTCTTCATCTTTACTTTCTTTAAAACTACATAATTCATCTGGACTGAATGAGCCAAATGTGATAGAGACTTGGTTTGTGCTTTCTTTCTCATCTTCAAGCACGATCTTCTTTTCACGATCCAAGTCCATAACTTTGTCCTTGAAGACAAAGCACTTCTCCAGAGAGTGGCTCATAAGTCGATGATATTTACAGTAATTTGGGTCATCGATTTTCTCAGCTTCATTTGGTCGCTTCATCTCCGAAAACTCAATGAGATTTAACTCGAGGATTTTGTCGCGGCCCCTCTTTCCTCGCGGAGATCGGGTTTATGACATTCGGTTGGGACAACTCTTTCCTTTTGGGAAAAAGGTTTGTGTTTTTTAGAGTCGCCACCTAACGATTTTTAAAAGGTGCGTTAGGACACCAAAGGGGTTCATTTACAACTACATTGTTAACCAGAGATAGGGTTAGGGCTTGAAATTATCCTAAGGGGAAGGTGTTAGGCACCCCTCAGATCCACAAGTGTGGTTCCCGGCCAAACAGCTTTTGTGAATTTGTACGGCTTAGAAAACAAACAAATAAAGGCTCAAATAAGAGGGGATTTAAGTCTTAAGCATGCAGATGTTTGAAAATAGTAAAGAAGGTTAGATTTTGAAAGGATTACGATCTAAGCATATAAAGGGTATCCTAGGTTTATAATAATATGGATCACATCAGTACAATACCCGGTAATCACTCCTCAAAGAGGGGCTACACGTGGTATTAGCGTATCGGTCATCATATCCATATTCTACCCTTTCCCACCCCGTGAAAGTAACTAAATCGAGTGTTGGTCTCGGCCTCTATTGCATGCTGTTACCCGTCCCTTCCTATCAGTCCCGGAGGAAATTAGGAAATCCTATCCTAAAGGTAGGTTCTAGGCAGACCCTCAGGTTTGAAGGAATAATACTAAGGCGACAGATAAGAACATGTAGGACTTCAATTAGGGGGAAACACAGAAAAGCAGGGAAAAGTCACAAGTATACCTCCACAGGTAATGCAAATAAGCAGCATGACTCAAACACAGTTAAAGTCTTTGATTCAGATCCTAAAACATGGTATCTAAATGATAATAACAAAGAGGCAGATTTCCAATTTTAGCAATTTAATCACCTAAGGCTTGCCTAGGCGGGGGACTATGTATACTAATTATCCGAATTGTTAAAGGGACTGTTGCAAATTATTACCTACACATGTTGTTCTAGGTTGTTCATAATACAGAATTGTTGCCAGTCGTTTTAGAGAAACTAAGTGAAGTGTTTTATACCTTTTACATGCACCAGTAGTTAAACTAGGTGTTGTTAAGCGAGTATGAATGAAACCCTAAAACATGGTATCTAATGCACAGGTAGGGATGCAGAATGGTGCATATGCAGAATTCTAAGCAGGATTTCTAAATGCACAATAATTACAGCATTAAGCACAATTTCAGAATATGCAAGAGTACAGTTTGTTAGCGTTACCCTAGGGACAGGATTTCTAAGTGCACATAGCAATATGAGACGTGATTGCCAATTATTAACATTATTTACCCTATCAAAGAATTTCCTAAGTGATGAATGACAGTACTGTAACAAGATGCTGAAACAGTGTTCATAAAGCATGATTTCTATGCATGATATGCTTTGCACATGTTGATCCTAAACATGATTCCTATTGCGCAAATAAGGAATGTAAACCTAATGGCATGGTTTCTACCCTTGAATATACTACATCATGCATATCACCCACCCATTTTCACTATCCGACCCCAGAGTTATTTACAATAATTATTACAGGCCATTTGCATGAATTACACAACTGAATAAAGAAAAAGAAGAAGTTATGCTATAGGGAGCCTACTGATAGGCCTAGAATCTCCAGAATGCCTCATTGTCATTTTATTCACAACCTTTCACATGATCTAGGTGTGTCAGAGTTCCCTAAGGATCTCAAAGGATCCCGGGCAGTGCTCACACCCAGATTTCATAGCCAAGATGGAGTAAGTGCAGTGTGGAAAGGCCAGCTCTTGTGTGTCAAAGTTTAGAGGGAGCTCAAGGGTCCCAAGGCAATGCTCACACAAGAGGGGCAGAACCTAATGTCTAAGAGTATAGTGGAAGTGCTCATAGTTTTGAAAAGATCAAGTAGGAAAACAACTTTTGAAATAAATTGTCTGAAATAAGTTTTGAAGAACAAGAATGTTACTTAGTGAAAACAGTTTGAAAGAAAGGGATTAGGGCAATCAACAACTCAGAACCACATCACCATGCATAGTACAAGAAAGCAGTCACAAATAGGGAATAAGGGATTGGGGACAAGTAGGCTGCTCATGAAGCAGACTTGCATACAAGTTAATACTAAGGTATCACAGAACTTTAACAACCACAGAACAGTTTTCATAAAGATGTTCAGGCCAGAAACTTAACGGAATCAGATTGAGGGATGCCAAAGAGGAAGTACATAACAAATAGAGTTACACACAAGTCCAAGGGAAAGGGTTACAACATATGCTCAGAATTACATGTAACTAAGTGACAAAAATACATGCTTATAGTGTGCTGGGGATCAGGGGTAAGGCTGAGTCCTAGTGAAACATATAAGAAGGCAGTAAAACATGCTGAAACTAAAGGCAGTAAAACATGCTTATGTAGTTTTTCTTCAGATGCTCCCATCCCAAACTTTTTCCCGTCAATTTTTTCCTTCTTTTTTTGTTGTTCTGTTATTCTTCCTTTTTTTCACTTTTTTGTTCTCCTTTTCTCTGACTTCCGTCCCTCTTCTTTTTCTTTCTTTCTCTTTTTTTTTTTGTTGTTCTCTTTCCTTTTATAAAAAAGATGATAGTTATCTAATTTTATGCAAAGGACTTGAAGTGTGGGATTGAGGTTCACTAAAAAAAACTACAATGTGAGGGTGTGTGTTGGTGTAGTGTGACATGAGGGGAGTGGGAATCATGGGTGAGTGGAATCTCTTTGGGATGAAATTTGTTGCAAATTTTGTGGAGAAGTGGCGTGAATTTGATTTCCTCTTCTTTTTTTTTCTTCTTTTTTTTTTTAATAAGTAAAGTAGAAGAAATGAAATTTAAGACAAGAATATTAATCAACTAAAAAGTGAGATAAAGGTTTCAAATATCAAGGCTGGACATAAAATACATATTTACACTAAAATAGTATATAATTTTGGTGTGATCAAAAATTAGTTGTTCACAAACGTAATAACTACTAGATTCGAAATTAAGATATATTGATGAAATGGGGTCGTGTCTATTATCAATGAATGCAAAGTAAAACGTTCCAATGATTGTCAATGAATGTAGCAAGGAATATATGCAATAAATGTGGATAATGACATTAAATATAATAAGAAGGAATTTGTCACCCAAATGATAGATGACTTGGACGATTCCCCTCTCTGACAACAACGTGAGATAATATAATATGAAGATGGACAAGGAATCCTTGTATCTTGTGAATAAAAGATGTATATTGAGCAATGGAATCAGTGGACAAGACAAGCTTTTGTATATTCTCTATAGTCAACCCTTTACAATATGTTCTTATCAGAAAAGTGAAGATCCCATTTTTGTTACTTATCTCTTCCTATTTATAGGGGATATTCCTAGAAAACCCTTAAAAATACAATTGAAGGAATATTCAACGGAATATCCCTTCTCATTATTATAAAACTTATTCTAGTCGTTGCTGTATTCGTTCTCTACACGACCTCAGCAATAGTCTTCCTTTATGCAACTCCTCGCCACTGAGCTGTGGTTGGCTTCAACCTCGACCACGTGTCGTCCATTTGTAGTCATTATGCTCAACCTAATTTTGACCAATACAGTTATTCCCTCCGTTTGTTGAGGTCGTTCTCTTGGATGTTCTTGATGCACGGATTCTGTTGCAATCGGTCAAAAGAAATTCAGCTATTGTGACTGAGCCAGATTGGTCGAGGTCAAACTGGTGACGGTTGCCTAAAAGGTCGGGGTTGGCGTGACTGACATAGGATGATGTCATGTCCACACGCGCCATCATTACGTGTCTTCCCAATGTAATGCATTGTTTCATGTACCTCTGTTGCTTTAATTTTGGTGCCACTGAAGGCCATTTGCCTCGATTTAGGCGCCACCATACCCTATAACTAGAAGAAGGGGGTTCCACTACCGAAAATTTAGCATCTCATATTCCATATGCACTTTGCTTATCCTTCAACTTCTTCTCCAATCTCTGTCTCCGATTTTCTTCTACTCTTTTAGTTTCAGCTTCCGATTTCTTTTCCTGTCGGTACTTTATTTTTCCGGCTCTACTGTACACATTCCGTTACAAAAAATGACTAATTCTGCTCATACTTCTGACACGGTCTCCAATGCCACCCCGTTGTCGGCAGCTATACCTTCCGGCGGTGGTGAACCCATGGTTGAGGAAGATGAGAGCTTTCCCACCGTAGAGGAGGTGGTTCCTCGGAACCCTTCGGTAAGAAATGACTTTCCTAAAGAACCCACCCCTGCTCCTACTCAGGTACTCTTTGAAATGGGATCTAAACTTCGTATCCCTTCTTACGTTGATATTGTCCCGGCAGGGAACGACGTCCTACAAGTCCACCGACCTAGGTATTGTGCTTTCTACGTCTATATTTTCTTGGTGGGTTAATTTCTTCCTCTACCCCCATTAGCGGAGGAGTTATACCACTACGGCGTATGCTCGGCGCAGCTCTCCCCATATTTGTATAAGGTTTTTCTGATGCTGGCGAAGTTCGCATAGTTGGTCGGCTGCGAGGTCTCTATCCGTCATATGTTGCATCTCTTCTCGCCAGTTTTTATAGAGGTACGTTGATTAATCTCTGACATCGTGTGACTAAAGGATTGGTGGCCGGGATGTACGACAAGGCGAACTATCGATTTTGGTGTAAATACTTCTTCATCAGAACTGAGCACTTAGTGGCGGATCCGACTGAGTTCCCCGAGCAATGGAACTTCAATCGTAAGGGTCTTTTATTACTTGCCATATGTTTCTTGTCCCCCTTTTTTTCTCTTTTCTATTTTTTTTTTCTCGACTCGCTTACGGCTTTCCGCTTTCAGTTGAGAGGCATTCAACTTCCCTGGTTTTCGACAACGAAGATCGGGTAACTCGTGTTTTACCTCATACAGTGGGAATCCGCGACTGGGCGTCCTTTCACGGGCGGTTAGGGCCCAAACCCTAGTCCAGTAAGTCTTATTTTTACTTTATAATGTCACACCCTTTTTCTACCCCCCCCCCCCAAAGATGCATGTTATGCGTATTATGGATTGTTGTGGGTTAAAGGGTTTTTCCAATTGAAGTTACAATTTTAAAATAGGGATTATTTTATTGTTCAGAGTCGCCACTTGGAATTTATTTTTTCCGGTGTTCCAAGACACCTTTTATTCGAATCCCTATTCAAAGGAAGATTTGACTCTTTTATTATTGGTCTGTGAAAACAAAGTCCGGGTAAGGAATTTTGTTGACCGGGGAGAAGGTGTAAGGCATTCCCCGAGTCCCGTATTTCTAGCACGGTCGCTTTATGACTTAAACTTGGCTTGAATTAATTTTAAAAAAATTGATGTTTATATGCTTTTATATTTTTATCTTGCCGCTTTTATATCCGGATTATTAGAAAAATTAAAGAAAATTGTGACTAATGAGATGTCATAACCACACTACGCAAGCAAATGCGTGATGGGGACAAAATTTATTCATTTTTATCATAACAGCGCTACGCAATCGAATCCGCAGTTATGACAAGGATTATTAGTACGTTATTACTTTTTAAAAAAAAGTTACTACATTTAAAGAAATTACTAAAATATTAAGTATCGTGCTACACAAGAGAATCCGCGATTCTAGTAAAAGAATTAATTAAATTAATTAAAGTTAGTAAAAATAAGATGAGATTATTGAATTAATATCAAAAGTTAATATCACGCTACGCAAGCGAGTCCGTGAATAAAAAATTTAAAACACACCTACTAGTTGCCTAGCGTTTAGATTAATTATTAAGGAGATTAAGTTGAAAAGTTATTTTAACTTTAAAATAAATTAAACTAGAAGTTATTTAAAGCTAGTAAAAATAGGATGAGAATACTGAATTAAAATATTAAAAGTTACTATCACGCTACGCAAGCGAGTCCGTGAATAAAAAAGTTAAAACGCACCTACTAGTCGCCTAGTATTTAGATTAGTTATTAAGGAGACTAAGTTGTAAAGTTATTTTAATAAAAAAAGCTGCTTTTTATTGAGATTATTTGACTAAAATAAAAATATGGAAGAAATTGTGCTAACTTGTTATTTTAAAGAGTGGACAATCATTGATTTAAAAGGGAATGAGCCAACTATTTGAGTATCAAAACTGCTGGCCCTTTTGAACATGCTTTGGCATTGGGCCAGCCCTTGCTTATTAAACAAATGGGCCAGATTTGTTATATGTGAAAATGGGTCAATAGGTTAGTTCGTTTGGCCCCTTATTCTTGTTAGCCCAATCTTATTAAACACTAAACTAATACATTCTGCCCACTTTCAAATTTTCCATCAAGTCTTTACCAATTTTTCTTTTTCTACAACATGATCAAGATTCTCATAAAATACTACTTAAAGTTTAACAGAGAAATACTAAGAGGCAATAAATAAATAAAGAAAAAAAGTCATGAATTTAACATTATGATCCAAAGCTTGATTTCAAGATTGAAAACTCAACATTCATCCGTATAGTAAAGTTTCCTAGAATATGCTTCTAGTAGTCTAAACATGCTCGAATCCTCATCAACTGCTACTAAGAAAATGCATTACAGAGTTTAAAGGTTACCTGGGTCGCAGAAAATAAATATTATAGGAGCTCAGCAACAGAAAGCAACAGAGAAACAACAGCAAAATCAGCAAAAATCCAGCAGCAAACTGTGTTTAGACAGCCCGAAAATTTTAGAGAAGAGCCCAAAACTAACTCTAAAGAAGACTTCTACTTTTTCGAAAAGTTTGCACTCTAAGATTCACTCACAAAGTGCAGAAATTTTCAGCTTACTAAAGTATACGACTGCTGATTTTTTTTTTTTTTGTTCAAGGATATTTGTGTTCAAACAACTCTAAAAATGTATGGAAGTGTAAGATGGTGTGTGTGAATATTTATCTTTTTTAGAGTCCAAGACATATCTATATAGTGTGGAAAGACCTCCTCTTTATATAGGAGAAAAAAGACTTTTGGGATAGATTTGTTTGGCCAAAAATCTGTCCAAAATGATAGATTTTTGACCAAAAATTTGTCCAAAACCAGATTTTTGTTCAATGAACAGTCTTTCCTCACCAAATATGGACAGAATCTTGGGGTATTGTACTCCAAAACAATCCTAAATAGTATAAAGAAAATCAAACACGGACCCTACACTCAAGTGTTCTACTACCCTCTCAAACCAATATCAATAGCATCCCCTACTGATTTTGAACAAATCACCAAATAGATAATTGCATTTGAACTACAAACAACTAAAAATACCAGAACTAGAACCTCTACATTTCAACAACTTAACAGATAACTAACTAGGACGATAGCTTAAGCAAATGAGCAACTAATTGACAAGTGATTCTGCCGGAAAGCTGAAACTTAGTCGATTAGCATGACGAATTAAATACGAATTACAAAACAACAATTAGAAGCTAAAAGTTAATGCACTTCAATCCTAAAACTAAATGTGAAGCTAAACAAAGTACATGTTAACCATGAAACAAAATAGTGAGATTAATATTCTAAATGATGACAAAATCAAAAGCTAGAGTAAATGATCACTAACATAATTAAACTAAAAAAAACTACAACGAACACAAAATAAAACACAAAATCAGAGACATGGCTAAAAGGATTCAAGATTTTACCACACAAGGGGGTCACTGCTAACTCAAGCAATAAAGAGGTGCCAGGGACCTCGAGCAACAACTGTCCGACCTTGAAACCCTTATTTCATTCCGGCCAATGCTAAAACAAAGGAATTCCAGCATTATGCCGGAAGGAAAAGAGGGTTCTTGGGTCGAAAGAAACGAAGACGGAGACATGGTGGTGGCAGATTCGACAGTCGTGGCAGTGTTGTAGCCGGAGTAGGGGGCGGACGGCGGTGGTCGGGTTTTGGAGGTAAAAACTAAAGAGAAAGTGTGGATCTCCTAGAGGTCTACACGTCTATGTGAAGTTTGTGGGGCGGGTGGTCGGATTTTCCAAGAAATCAAAGAGAGGAATAAAAGGGCGGCTACCTAGGGTTTGATTTTATTGATTTTTGGTGGGGATTCAGGGGATTTGGGGTTCGGATTCATGGAGAGGGGGTTGAGACGAGTGGGGGTGAAGTTTTGGTGGTGTTTGGACGGCGGCAGGCGGTGGTGCCGCCATGGAGAGAGGTGGCGGCGGCAGAGGGTGAGTGAGAGAAGAGAGAGAGGGGGCTGGGGTTTAGATTTTGGGTTAAAATGGCCAATAATCTGATCTTAGAAGGCTTTTATATGCCAAGTGAAATTAAATCTAGGCCATTGGATCAAGAATAAGGAAGGGCTCATATTGAGTTTTGGTTTCACTTGATGAAACGACATAGTTTCATCATGAAACTATGTCGTTTTAAACCAAGGCTTGGCCAACCCTCAATTGGACTGGGTATGGATGAATTGGGCTCAGGTTTTGGGCCAATTTGGCTCAATTTTAATTAAAAATAAAATAGCCCAAACTCTTAACCCCTAATTATTTTGTTTAGTCCTAAAGGAAGCATACAAGTAGAAGAAAAAATCTTTTTGGTGTATATAATTTATAGATACAAAACTAAAATATACAAATAAAAGGTAAAAATATTTTTGGTATTTTTTTTTAAATAAAGGAATGCAAATAAAAATGCACAAACAATTAAAATCATCCAAATACTATTAAAAGTATGCAAAAATTAGGTATCCACAGCTGACCCTCTTTGCTCGAGAACATGAAGAGTTTTCATGCAAAGAAAAGTGAATCCATGACTAATTTTTGCTCACACATCACTACAATGAAGCATTTTGAAAAAGGTGACCGAACCTTGCTTCCGAGGTTACCTACATATCCTTGGCTATAAAGGAATCAGGTTAGTGTAGTTCTGGAAAAGTTTGGTAGCTGGGACTATCGGACATTGGATTTAAACTGTTGTTGTTGTTGTTGTTGTTATTGTTGTTGTTGCCGTTACTGTTACTTGCTGCTTACATTAAAGGAAAAGAGAAGAGAACTACATATGTCTGCAAACTAAGAATTACAAAATTCCTATCTACGTGTCTTCTGGAGTCAAATCTTGATTTTTGACTTGCTCGCTTGTGTAGACCTTAGATTGGATCTCGATGCTCTTTGAAGAACGGATTATGACTCAATATTGATTGCTTGCTTTCTGGATCAGAATTTGAGAAGATGAATATTAAGAAGCTGGGTTGCTGACACATTGTCAATGCTAACACCAACCATCTTGTGGTCGAAAGACTTCTTTCTTCTGATGAGACACTGAAACCGCAAGCTTTTAACTGTCACATGTGCTCTACGGCGGGGCCTGAAAAGCTANTAGGGGTTAGCACCCTGTATTACTGAAAGCAAATGTAACCAGGGGTTGGAAACCTGTACTACTGGAAAGAAAACGTAACTAGGGGTTGGCACCCTGTATTACTGGAGATGGATGTAACCAGGGGTTGGTACCCTGTATCACTGGAAGAAATGTAACCAGGGTTTGGCAACCAGTATTACTGGAAGAAATGTAACCAGGGGTTAGCACCCTGTATTACTGGAAGGAATATAACCAGGGGTTGGCACCCTGTATTACTGGAAGGAAATGTAACCGGGGGGTTGGCACCCTGTATTACTGGAAGGAAATGTAACCAGGGGTTGGTACCNTAGGCGAAATGGTTCTACCTGGGTTAAGCTATGTAAAACACCCCGAGTGAAGAGTACTTCTACTCGGGACTATGAGCTGGATCCCCCTAGGCGAAAAGGTTCTACCTGGGTTAAGCTACGTAAAACACCCTGAGCGAAGAGTACTTCTACTCAAAACTATGAGCTGGATCCCCCTAGGCGAAATGGTTCTACCTGGGTTAAGCTATGTAAAACACCCTGAGCGAAGAGTACTTCTACTCGGGACTATGAGCCGGATCCCCCTAGGTGAAATGGTTCTACCTGGGTTAAGCTATGTAAAACACCCTGATCAAAGAGTACTTCTACTCGGGACTATGAGCTGGATCCCCCTAGGTGAAATGGTTCTACCTGGGTTAAGCTATGTAAAACACCCTGAGCGAAGAGTACTTCTACTCGGGACTATGAGCTCAATCCCCCTAGGTGAAATGGTTCTACCTGAGTTAAGATACTAAACTAAGAGGTATGAATAGTAGCGATGCATGCTAAAAAATAAAAGAAAAATGGAGATTTTAAATAGCTTATGTTTGGTGACATTCGTCCTTTAAGAACCGCCATTCTGCACTGCTTTGTTCCTGCTTCAAACAAAGAAAAATTTATGAGTTTTCAAAGTGGTGATTGGTTTGTGGCCTTGATTCCCTATTGTGGTTTTGACTTCACAACCTCTCCGCAACTGAAGAACTGATTCTACTAGTATGGTACCGAGGTTCTCGGATACTCTATCACGACCTCTCCGCAGTTGAAGAACTTATTCTGTCAGTATGGTACCGAGATGCTCGACTGATCTGTATCATTTTTTGGAGACCTTGGCTTTCTAATGTTTCCCTCAACTGTTTCATATCCAGACGTCCTTGTTATTGTGACCTTTGTCTCCGAGGCCATGCAATTTTCTTTAAAAATCAAACTCAGTTGTCTTGCACCTAGTACCGGTTTGTGTATGCAGTGCTTATCAACCTTTCTCATAAAGAGGTCTTGCTTAGGCAACCTTTTAAGTCTCTTTGAGACCCTTTTCTCTCCTTATCAAATGAGATCACAGACGGATTCGTGCCTTCGTCAATGTCGTATATGCCCCAAATTGTGCTCGATATTACGGGGAAACTGTAGCCAGTTTTGCGTCCATTTGTTTGCTTCGCTTTCGATGAAAGATTGACCGAAAGGGACTCAAAGAAAATTATGGGTAAAAATAGAAGAATACTTGAAGGTGCAAAAGAACTGTGCTTAAACAAAAGGCGTCCCTTTCGGGGAAAAGAACAGGGAGACTTATCTGGAAGTATGTGCCGACTTCAATGAATCATGACATGCATTTTGGACTGGACGCCTGATCCGTCTGAGCTGTCTAATTCTCAAAATCCGTCGCAAAGGTTCCTCTTGAAACTGTCTTGGTTGTGCTTATGCCGGAGTACGAAGACTCTCATTCGGCCAGTAGTGCCCTTTGCAGGTTTTCGCCAACTGACCTCTCTCATTTCTCTACTCACTGTCGCCTTACAGTGCCCATACGGGTTTTCACCAATAAGACTTTCTTGTTTCTTCTTATTTTATTTTATTGTTCTTAACTAAAATACGACATGCGGAAGGTTTCCCATGGCATGGTGACTTCAAATATTCTCAAAGATCGACCAGAAGTTCTTAACATGGAAAAAAAAATGGGAAAAGAACCTTGAACTGAATTACCACTTTTGGAACCGTTTCTACAGAAAAATAGTAAAATAAAACAAACTTCTGCCCCAGTTTTGGAGTATTGTGCATATGGATTTTTGTTGTGATGGGACTGAACCCAGGGTAAGGCTGCTTACGTATCCTTTCGGAATCAGGTCGGACATAGTTCAATGCTCAGAAGATTTGTTGTTTGGATTCTTTTTTTTTTCTTGTTGTAAGTACATATGTTCCAAAAGCGGAAAACGAAGAAGACAAATACATCTCAAAAGGGTTAACAAGAGGGTGACACCTATTTGGAACAAACGAGCAATGGTGGCCTTCGTCATCTCGATTCTGAGAAAATCATGTGTGAAAGTTCCACAGTGGGTATATATCAGACATAATATCTTTTGACTGCATCTGCGTTAATGGTCATGCCTGGTACCCTTCCTTCTTCATCTACCAGGTGCAAGGCCCCTTTTGGTGACACTTTCTTGATGATGTAGGGCCCTTGCCAGTTTGGGGCGAACTTTCCTTTAGCTTCTACTTGGTGTGGAAGAATGCGTTTCAGAACGAGTTGGCCCACCTCGAAGTGCCTTGGACGCACTTTCTTGTTGTAAGCGCGTGCCATTCTTTGCTGGTATAACTGGCCGAAGCACACTGCCGCTAGCCGTTTTTCATCAATCAACATCAGTTTTTCCAATCGGGTCTTTACCCATTCTGTATCTTCAATCTCCGACTCTGCAATGATTTGGAGAGATGGAATTTCGACTTTGGCCGGTATTACAGCTTCCGTTCCATATACCAACAGATAAGGAGTTGCTCCAACGGATGTGCGAGCAGTTGTGCGGTATCCCAAAAGAGCAAAACGCAACTTTTCATGCCATTGTCTGGAACTTTGGATCATATTCCTAAGAATCTTCTTGATGTTCTTGTTCGCCGCTTCAATGGCTTGGCTTTTGGCCAGTAAGGGGTAGAATGGAGATGCATAATTTTGAATTGCTCGCATACCTCCTTTATCAAATTACTATTTAGATTGGCTGCATTGTCAGTGATAATGGTCTTCGGGATACCAAAACGACAGAGGATGTTGGAATGGACAAAATCTACTACTGCTTTCTTGATGACTTCTTTGAAAGTGGCGGCCTCCACCCACTTGGTGAAGTAATCAATTGCGACCAAAATGAATCTATGCCCATTTGAAGCCTTTGGCTCGATTGGCCCAATAACATCCATTCNGTGAATCTGGCATTGGTGACACTTGCGAACAAAACTGAAGCAATCTCATTCCATGGTAAGCCAATAATACCCTGCCCGCAGAATCTTCTTCACCAAAACACACCCATTCATGTGAGGTCCACATACCCCCAAATGCACTTCACTCATGATCTGCTCAGCTTCTGTGGAATCTATGCATCTCAACAAGTTCAAATCTGGGGTCCTTTTGTACAAAATTTCCCCATTCAGGAAGAAACCACCGGCGAGCCGCCTTATAGTTCTTTTTTGATCTGCCTTGGCATGCTCTGGGTATTCCCTTGTTTTCAGGAATCGTTTTATATCATGATACCATGGTTTACCATCTGGTTCTATCTCGATAGTATTGCAATAACCATGTTGATTCCGAACTTAGATTTCCAATGGATCAATATGAGTGTTACCTGGATAAGGGATCATCGAGGCTAAGGTAGCCAAGGCGTCGGCTAGTTCGTTGTGAAACCTGGGAATGTACCTGAACTCGATGGATTTGAATCTTTTTCTCAAGTCTTGCATGCATTGTCTATATGGAATAAGCTTGATGTCTCGAGTCTCCCATTCGCCTTAGGCTTGCCGGATAAGCAGATCAGAATCTCCCATAACCAATAGTTCATGCACATCCAGATCGAGGGCCTTTTTTAGATCCATGATACAAGCTCTGTATTCTGCCGTATTATTGGTACAAAAGAAACGGAGTCGGGCTGTCACAGGGTAATATTGTCCGATAGGCGAGATGAGGATTGCCCCGATCCCAACTCTTTTCATATTGACAGCCCCATCAAAATACATTTTCCATACATGGGTGGTGTCTGGAATTACTTCCTCTATTGAGTTGACCTCTTCATCTGGGAAGTATTTGCTCGGTGGCCTGTAATCATCATCAACTGGATTCTCTACCAAATGATTTGCCAAAGCTTGTGCTTTCATTGCAGTGCGAGTGACATAGACAATGTCGAACTCTGTGAGCAGAATCTGCCATTTTGCGAGCCTGCCAGTGGGCATCGGCTTTTGAAAGATGTACTTCAAAGGATCCATTCTGGATATGAGGTAAGTGGTGTAGGCTAGGAGATAATGCCTCAACTTCTGAGCAACCCAAGTCAAGGCACAACACGTCCTTTCTAAAAGGGTGTACTTAACCTCATAATTGGTGAACTTATTGCTCAAATAATAGATTGTCTGTTCTTTTTTGCCTGTTGCATCATGTTTCCCCAGAACGCATCCAAAGGAATTATCCATCACCGATAGATATAAAAACAAAGGCCTACTAGGTTCAGGTGGGACCAGTACATGGGGTTTTGATAGATAGTCTTTGATCCTATCAAAAGATTTTTGGCAATCGTCCGTCCACTTGATAGAAGCATCCTTTTTCAGCAGCTTAAAGATGGGCTCGCATGTGGTTGTGAGTTGAGCAATGAACCTACTGATGTAGTTCAACCTCCCGAGCAAACTCATGACTTCTTTTTTATTCTTCGGAGGTAGCAAATCTCGAATGGACTTTGTCTTAGATGGATCTAATTCGATGCCTCTCCGGCTGACTATGAAACCGAGGAGCTTCCCAGATGGAACCCCAAATTCACACTTTGCTGGATTAAGCTTAAGGTCGTACCTTCGAAGGCGTTCGAAGAAATTTCTCAAATCACGCACGTGATCAGCTTGTGTCTTTGATTTTATGATGACATCATCGACATATACTTCTATCTCTTTGTGCATCATGTCGTGGAAAATGATGGTCATGGCCCTCATGTAAGTTTCTCCTGCATTCTTCAAACCGAATGGCATGACCCTGTAACAATAAGTGCCCCATGGAGTGGTGAAAGCGGTCTTTTCTGCGTCGTCCTCATCCATTAGAATCTGGTGGTACCCAGCATAGCATTCCAGGAACGATTGTATCTCATGCTTTGCGCAATTATCTACAAGGATGTGGATGTTTGGCAAAGAAAAATTATCCTTCGGACTTGCCTTGTTCAGGTCCCTGTAGTCAACACAAACTCTAGTTTTTCCATCCTTCTTTGGAACGGGCACAACATTTGCCACCCAGGTGGTGTATCGGACAGCTCTGACCACGTTGGCGCTCAACTGCTTCATTATTTCCTCTTTGATTTTGTCGCTCATGTCCGTTTTAAATTTTCGTTGCTTTTGTTGGATTGGTGGAAAATCAGGATACGTGGGAAGCTTATGAACCACTAGGTCAGCACTTAAACCCGGCATATCATCATATGACCAAGCAAACACATCTCTGTATTCAAATAAGAGTTGAATCAAGGAATCTCTGGTTTTTTGTTCAGTGTGAATGCTTATCTTTGTTTCTCTAACTTCTTCGTGACCCCCGATATTAATGGACTCAGTTTCATTGAGGTTGGGCTTAGGCTTATTTTCAAATTGTTCCAACTCTCTTGTTATTTCCTCAACAACCTCATCTTCGTCATATTCAACCTCTTGATGCATTATTTCGGAATTAGACAACTTTTTAAGATCTGGGTGTGAATTCCGCATGCATGTCATGTTATTAAAGCCGACATTAACGAAACTAAAATGGAAACAAAATGACTGAATTAGGGAACGAAAAAGATACAAAATTTTAATATGAAACTGAACTTCATTTCATTGAATTCGAAAGGATAGAAGGGTTAACATCAAAACAAAACAATCATAATGAGATGTTTGGATTACAATCCTGAAATCAACCCAAAATACAAAAAGAAACTACAAAAGCAAACTACCAAGACTCCTTCCTTGTGGAAAGAGGAGTTGCTTCCCAATTGTTGAGCATGGCATCTGGGCCAATTAGTTGCACATCGGCACGATTAGTGCCTTCACCTGCCTGGATCATATTCAGTTCAGAAAACATCTGGCTGAATCCATGGAAAAGTTCATCAATGTTTGCCTGCGCCGAGAAATGTTGACCTTCTTGGAGTCGCGGCTCCACAAAAGTGTCGAAAATGTGAGGGATTGGTTGTTGCAAGACCCATCCGTGCTTTTTGCGATGTTTGGCTTTGTCTTCGTCTGCTTGTGTCTGCCTGAAGCCTAAACCAAAATTACCCTGGTTCCTGAACGGAGAAATGGGCTTCGAAATTCCTTGAAATGATGCCCCCAAGCCTTTTCCTGGCTCATAAACTTGTCTCAGCATGAGTGCCGCTACCATTACAGATGTAGCGGAAAGACGAGGATGTAGAATGGGCCTTCCTTCCTCAACATGGTCCACAACAACCACTTCAAAAGCCTGGTAGACAATGGATTCGTACCCTTCCTTGGCCTCAATACAGGGGATTAACGGGTCTTTATAAACGGATGACTCGTCTTCCCCATGAACAATAATTTCTTGCCTGCCATGTTCGAATTTGATCATCTGATGCAAAGTGGATGGCACAGCTCGAGCCGTATGGATCCATGGACTTCCAAGAAGAAAGTTATAAGAAGTGTCCATGTCCACTACTTGGAAGACAATTTCGAAGTCAACCGGCCCAATCATCATGGTGAGGTTGATCTCCCCAATGGTATCTCTCGCTGAGCCATCAAAAGCGCGGATACGGACATTGCTAGGTCGGATTCTGTCTGTATCGATCTTCATGCTTTGCAAGGTGGAGAGAGGGAATACATCTACGCTCGAACCTCCATCAACCATGACTCGCTTCACGTAGTGCCCCTCACATTTAACAGTCAAGTGCAAAGCCCTGTTTTGCCCGGCTCCTTCTTCGGGGAGTTCATCATCAGTAAAGGTGATTCTGTTCACCTCCAAAAATCTGTTAGCCATATTCTCTAACTGATTCATTGTGGTGTTCTCTGAGACATATGCCTCGTTCAGGATCTTGATTAGCACATGAGCATTCTCTTTTGAATGTATGAGCAGAGATAATAAAGAAATTTGGGCAGGAGTCATTCTCAGCTGGTCAATGATCGAGTAATCCTGGACTTTCATCTTCTTCAAAAACTTTTCTGCCTCTTCTTCAGTGACTGGCTTCTTTATTGGCAATGGGCCTTCTCTTATTTGCTTGGCCTTCCTCAACTCTTCTGGAGAGTAGCACCTTCCCGATCGAGTCAAACCTNCTCTTCGTGTTTGTCACAGGGGGTTGCATGACAGGTTTGATTATGATTGGCTCAGTTCTACCCTTCGTACCGCCCTGGTTCTGCCTTGTGATGGGGTGGCCTCCAAGGACATACAACCTTGGGCTTGGAACATTGGAGCGAACTTCCAACCTCGAGATTTTTGGAACAAATAAAGTTGCCTTCTCTGAGATCTGGGCGCCTTTCACAATCAATGGCGCATCTCGGCTTGGACTTACTTTNCCAAGGAATGGTCTTCGTGCTTGTCACAGGGGGTTGCACGACAGGTTTGATTATGATTGGCTCAGTTTTACCCTTCGTACCGCCCTGGTTCTGCCTTGTGATGGGGTGGCCTCCAAGGACATACAACCTTGGGCTTGGAACATTGGAGTGAACTTCCAACCTCGAGATTTTTGGAACAAATAAAGTTGCCTTCTCTGAGATCTGGGCGCCTTTCACAATCAATGGCGCGTCTCGGCTTGGACTTACTTTCAGACCCGTTCCTTCTTGAATGGATCTTGATGTCATTTCTACTCGACCAGCCGGCTTGTATTCTTGATCTCGGTGAATCATTCCCACAAAGTGGACATCATTGTGTACTGGCAAGGGGTTTTTGGTCACATTAGGAGGGTCTTTTTCATTTGTCACCACAATTATTTTTTCAGCAATTAGTCTTTCTATGGCTCTTTTCAGAGTCCAGCAGTTATCATTGCTATGCCCCGGGGCCCCTGAATGATATTCACATCTAGCATTTGCTTGAAATCCATGTGAATCAGGATGCATATGGTGGGGAGCGATGGGTCCAATCACGCCTATTTGCTTCAGCTTCTGGAATAAACTAGAGTATGATTCAGCTAATGGGGTGAATTTTTCTGCCGGCCTTTGCTCTCGACCATAATCCTGCCTGGGACGAGCATTGTAGGGTGCCCAAAAATTTTGTTGCTGAGGTCGGGGGATCCTTGGAGCTGGTGCCCGTACTTGCTGATTGGGAGGCCGGGCATAAGACTGAGCATTGAACATTGTGTATTGTGGAAGGGCCCACAGAGTATTTTGGTGGAGGATAATAATGTCGATGGTAGCTATTTCCCCTGCTGAACTTGCACATAAGGGTGCGGTGCCCCCCTTTGAACTTCCCTGGATCCCGAAGTCATCATGGACCCCTCATCTCTCTTCTTTTTATTTGCAAAACTTCCCGACCCATTTTGGATAGCTTGAGTAGTGGCTTTGAGAGCAGCTTGACTTACAANTATTGCGAACATCATGTTCTGAAATTAATCAGGCTCTTGGGCCTCCAGAAAAACAACGATCAACTCATGGTTATCCATGGTGGCTTGACTCTAGCCACTTTCTCCCTCCACTTGATTGCATACTCCCTAAAGCTTTCAGCCGGCTTCTTCTTCATATTAGACGGGGAATTGCGGTCTGGTGAAATATCTATGTTGTACTGGAATTGTTTGATGAAGGCCTAGGCCATGTCGTCCCAGACATGCCAGTGAGAGATATCTTGGTCGATGAACCATTCTGAGGCTATTCCCGCAAGACTTTCCCCAAAATAAGAAATCAGCAATTCTTCTTTTCCACCTGCACCCCTCAGCTGGTTGCAGTACCTTTTCAAGTAGGCGATGGGGTCGCCGTGTCCATCATACCTCTCAAATTTTGGGATCTTGAACCCTGGCAGAAAATGAATGTGAGGGAACATGCATAGATCACTGAAAGATACACTTTTGTGACCGCCTAGTCCTTGCATGCTCTTTATGTTTTGTTCAAGACTTTTCATCTTCCTGGCCATCTCATCTGGCTCAACTGTCTGGGTAGGCTTTTCATTTTCCACCGGGGACTCGTACTGAGGAGTCTGGTTGTATGGAGCAGAGACCCTGAAAGCCACATTTGTTGAGTAGTATTGTCCATCATAAGCATGAGATCGTGGCTCATTGTTAGTCCTCGTCACAGGTGGTGGTGGAGGGACTGTATATACCGGTGCGCCAGACACGACAAGAGGGGTGTTCCTGACTGGTGCGGCTGGAGGTCGCACATTAGAGGTACCAGGGGCGGCATGGATGTTGTAGTTTGGCACGTACCCTGGTGGTAGAATGTAATCACTTGTTGCACGGAGCGGTGGTTGAGTAGCCAGGGGTACGGTAGAAGTTCCTTCTGAGGGAACCTGAGGTGGAGGCTGACCGGAGACCCAAGATTGATATACATCCGACAGTTGTTGTTTTAATCTTCTCACTTCCTCCGACTCTTGCTCAACTGACTGGCCATGGGGGTCATCACTGACCAACTCGATTTCATCATTATTAGCCATTGGTACCTTCCCTTTAGATCTGGTGAAGTAATGATGTGTTGCCAGTTTCACCACAAACCAACCACCTTAAGCTTACTGACTAAAATTGCAACAAACGTGTTAGGGTTAAGCATTTTACACATATGAATCACACGTAATATGTCAGGTTCCTAACATTGTCATCATTTCTAACATGCTTTTGGAAGGCTTCATGTTTCATCCTGGCTTATGAGGCAGCTGCTTATTGGTGCTCTCAAATTTTCCTTTTCTCTTCTCTTTTTTTTTTCTCATTTTTTCGCTTTTCTTTTCAACTGCCTATTTTGTTCCCTCATTTTAGAGTTATTGAAATATTTTGATCGAACCTTTTAGGGGTTGCCTACGTATCATGTCGCCGCATGAATCAGATCATTACGTAGTTCATGGACACAACTCTCTTTTTCTTCTTTTTATTTTTATTTTTTATACAAAACAAACATTTTTTTCTTCTTTTTTTTTTTTTAATTTTTTTCCAAAACAAAATCTTTTTCATTGATTTTCATTTTTTGATACAAGACTCAATAACAAGAATTACATAAAGATAATTGTTTAAACACGACTAGACTTGACTCAAATAGACTTTTTAAGACAAAGGGCAAAATGAAAAGACTCAAAACAACAAAAGACCCTTACATACTCAAAAACCACAAAGGAACAGTCAAAATG
>ML393340.1:8843-21052 GCA_005239525.1 Nicotiana knightiana
TTTTTTTTTTTTTTTTTTTTTGTTTAAATTGAGAATTTTTCAAGTGTTGCATTACGTGTTTATAGCTAATGACCATTTGAGATCAGCTTCAAGAGACTCTTCAAACCATTGAATATTTTCCTCACAATTTTCAGAAATGACATTTGAGTGAACAATTTCTTTCTCAATTGTTTGCTCCATTCTTCAATTAGAAAAAAGAAAGTAAAATGAAAGTTTCTCTTTCTATGGAGCAATAGGCAGATATATAGGTGTCAAAACTTGTACATCATTTCAAATTTATTTCTGGATTGAAGATTATATAAATCTGATCCTTTTCCATGTGAACATTGACAATCAAGTCAAATTTTTGGATAATGAATTATTACTACTTTTATTTTATCTATTCTTCATTAAGTAATTGTCCTAAATCTTGCAAAATATGGATTTGAGTGATCCAACTTATAGAGGAGGTGGTTGGGGTTGGAGGACATGAGGAAAAATAAATTAAATGCGTCATCCATTTTTTTATTCGTCAACAATTAACTCATTCTAAACAATCAATTTATGTTGTTAATACTCTTTCCGATAACATCTATTTTTCATCTTACAAAACTGAATTTTTTATAATAAAAAAAGTACATAACATTTTAAAAAATAAGACGTCATTTGTTACTGTTTTCAAATCTAATAAATGGAGGCCATTGCTCAAGTAAATCGTCGCAGTTATGGCAAACTACTTCATTGCTTAAGGAATATAGGAAAATAAAATCACTAGAATATTTAATTTCACCACTCATAAATGACAACATAATAAGCAAAAATATAATCATAAAACAAATCACCAGCATGTTTAGTGGGCGTTTGGACATAAGAATTGTTAAAAATTCAAAAAGAAAGTGAAAAAAATGTAAGTGAACATAATATTTGAGAATTAGAGTTGTATATGGATATTAATACAATTTGGAGCTATTTTTGAATTTTAGTGAGTGATTTGAAGTGAAAATTTTGAAAATGACTTTTTGAAGTTTCTTAAGTTTTTAAAATATGTAAGTTAGTTTCTTACGTGTATGTGGCCCAATAAGTTTAAGGCTCATAATTAATATTTAATTAATGATCAAATCTCATCCGTTGGACTGGTTACTTGATGGACGTAGCTGATTAAGTGAGAACATCTATGAATTGGTCTTCTCTCTACCCATTAGGGTTACCATATTTTTTTATTCTCTTTTCCATCACTAAAGTCGACGGTAACGAAAACTAGGGCAAGGGGCGACAAACCATTTTTTTGTGTGCGCATCTGTGTCACTGTGTGCAGCCATGGATGATCACAGAATGTATTCCTATTTGTGTGAAATGTCTTTCCTTTCTCATGGTCTTAGTGGTTAAACAATCGCAAACAGCAAATTTTGCTTTACATAGTTCTGAATCCGATATGTAATAGTGGAATATAATCTCTGAAAAAGAGTTGTTGAAATTATTAATTGTTTATTTTATGTATGTGATTAATGTGTATATAGTTTGTTAGTCATTAAAGTAACTAAATTAAATTGTTTAAAGTATTTACATGCATAAAATCTTATGATCTATATTTTGTGTGTGCACTTATGTTATATAGTTTATTAGTCATCAAAGTGACCAAACTAGTTTGTTTATAAAAATATGCATACATAAAATTATAGTTTATCCATGAAATTAATAAAGTAGATATAATTAAAAATTAGTGGATAAATTAATTTTTACTATTGCTAGAACTTAAGGATTTACCCAAAGGTGAATCAATTATTCTATAAATAGTGAATATGTTGAGGTAAATTAATATTCTTAGTCAAATATATATTGTCTGTCCAAAGATGATATATATATTTGGTTAAAAATATTTAATTACCTATTAAAGACTAAATAAAATTTAAATTATGATAGTGTGATTTTCTACTCCTTTCATATTATTGCATGGTAATCTTTAATTTTTAACAATTCTCTGCTCGATTTTCTCTCTCTAACATTTCTCTCGACGCACGTTAACGTGGTTAGCTAAAATGCGCTTGGAAGCTATGGGAGGGAGGGGAGGACCAAAGAAAAATCAGCAAAAGAATGCTAATGATGAGCAGCGTTCATCAGAAACAAGGAATGCAGTTTTGGTGTTGTTTGTATCTCCAAAAGGGATACGAATTGAAGAACCAGAAGGAAGACCCAATTCGAGAAACATGCAAGCTGAGGAAAGTAGAGACGATGCAGATCTAGCTAGAAACAAAGGGAAATCGAAGGAAATTGTTGGTACTCTTGTAGCAACACATGTCATAGCTAGTGAATCTGAGAGGGGGAAACAAACGCAAGGGAAGAAGACTAATAGGAATGGAACAGTGCGATGCAATTATGGTGCTGTAGAGAAGAGTAAAGATGAGGAGCTGAAGACTGACAGTAAGAACCAAACATGGGCAAATGTGGTGGTTGGGAATAAATTGGCTATGAAAGGCATGAATCGGAGTTTATGGCCCCGATTGTGCAGAATGGGGAGAATTTGGTGAAGTTAGAGCGTGAAGATGTTGAGCAGGAAACTGAGAAATGGAAAAATGTGATTGTGTTGTACGTGATAGTAGAATCACCTACAATCGGAGCTATGGACAGATTTCTGAGCTCAATGGGTAATTTTTCAGTGAAATCACAGATCTACTACCATAATGAAGGCTACTTCGTTATACGATTTAGCAACATGGAGGAAAGGGATCAAATCCTGTACTCTGGGCCACATACAATCAATAATCGACCAATAATTATGAAGGCATGGTCGGAAGATTTTAATGTACATGATGAAGTTTTAAAGACAATTTCGTTGTGGGTTCGACTACCTAATCTACCTCTTAGCTGTTGGAGTATGACAGTATTTGAGCAAAATAGGAAGTGCCCTAGGCAACCCTGTTTATGCTAATGAGTGTACTACTGGATCAATCAGGATCTCATATGCTTGAATGTTAATAGAAATGGACATCACTAAACCGCTTCCAAGATAAGTGAAATTACAAGATCCTAAAAGGAAAGCAATGCTACAGGAGGTGGAGTATGATTGGGAACCAAAGTATTGCAGCAAATGTTTGAAGATAGGACATGATTGTGCTGAAAGTAGGAAGCCAACACAGCCAACACAACCACAAAGAATGATGCAGCAAAAGAAGATGAATAAGGGTAAAATGGTATGGCTAAGAACTGATAGAGATGGAGACAATGAAAAAAAAGAGAATGAATAGAAGAGTGTAAGCCCAGTAAATCACATGATAGAACCAGAGAAAGGAAAGGATGAAATGCAAAACAAGGATGAAGGATGGATCACAGCGATTGGCAAATCAGCAGCAATGGCAGCCAAAGCCAAACAGACTGATGAACAGGAAATTGCTGGGAACAATGGATTCCAAAGTTTGGTGAATGAACAAAGAAATGAAGAACCAGGTACAAGTAAAGTGCAAAGTAGTCAAGGGGTAGAGGAGTTTTATCATGATCCTTATTTTATTCCAGTATGAGTGTGATAACTTGGAATATTAGAGGGTTGAATAAAACGTACAAGCAGAAAGAAGTAAAGGAGTTTATCAAATCCAATAATAAAGTTTTTATAGCCTCAGTTGAACACAGGGTTAAAGAACAAAAAGCTAATGGGATAATTAAAAAGATAGCCCCAGGATGGGAATGGTTATCTAATGCTAGTGCAGGGAATAAAAGCAGAATATGGGTAATGTGGGACCCTAGAATCTATATGTTTGAATCTATTGAAGTAGATGAACAATTGATACATGTCAGATTAGGTTGAAGTCAAAACCAATTACCTTTGGGTTTTCAGCAATTTATGGATTGCAAACAATCAAAGACAGGTTAACTATGTGGGGGAAAATGAGGCAGATACACAGTAATCAGCAAGGACCTTGGCTAGATATGGGGGACTACAATGCAGTGTTACATGTCACTGATAGACAGCATGGATCAGATATGAAGTTAAAGATTTTAAGGAGTATATGATGGATACTGGAATGAATGAACTGCAATATGTGGGAAAAAGTTATACATGGACCAACAACTATACATATAATAGGATAGATAGGGGGTTAGTGAATGCAAATTGGATGATGAAAATGCCCAGTTTGAAAGTACAGGTGCTAGAACCATTGGTATCTGATCATTCACCTTTAAAGCTGATGATTACACAGGTGCATGCAAAGAAGAATAGGCCATTCAGGTTCTTAAATTGTATTGCAGATCACCCTCAATTCATTCAACAAGTTGAAGTGGCATGGAAGGAAAATAGTGCAGTTGGAAAAGATGCAAACAGTTTGGAACAAGCTCAAGAAGACAAAGGAGATAGTTAAAGATATAAACATAAAGCACTATAAGGGGATTGATGAAAGAATCAAGGAGGCAAGGAATGAGCTACAATCAGTACAAGAGGACATGAGAAGCAGATTGCAGGATTCTGGTTTGATTGAGAAAGAGAAAGCATTGAAGAGCAATTTAGAGAAATGGGTGATGATAGAAGAGAGTGTTTATAAGCAAAAATCAAAGATGAAATGGTTGAAGCTGGGAGATTCCAATTCAGCATATTTCTTTGCACATATGTAAAACATGAACAACATAAATGGAATCCAAATGTTAACAGATGATATGGGAAATCAGCTAGTATTGGAGGATGATATAGAGGCAGAAATTCTAGACTACTACAGGAAGCTGCTGGGGTCAAAAGATGAATCCCTTCCAGCTATAAATCCAAATGTAATAAGAATGGGAGCAATTCTAAATAGAGACCAACAAATGCAGCTGATCTAGCGAGTAACTAAAGAAGAAATAGGAGAAGCATTGAAAGATATAAATGACCTAAAGGCACCGGGGTATGATGGCTTTAATGCAGTGTTCCTTAATAGGGCATGGCAAATTATAGGAGAAGAGGTGACACAAGTTGTTATGGAGTTCTTTGACATTTCTCAAATGTATAAACCTGTGAATTGTACTGCCATAACTTTAATTCCTAAAGTTAAAAATCCCACCAGCATCAAAGAGTATAGGCCCATTTCCTGCTGCACAGTAGTATACAATGTGATCTCTAAGGTGCTAACTAAGAGGTTACAAGGTGTAATGGATGATTTGGTTGATAATACTTAGGCTGCTTTTGTTCCTGGAAGAGTAATCATTGATAACATTATCCTGAGTCATGAATTGGTTAATGGATATGGGAGGAAAGGAGTATCACCTAGGTGTATATTGAAGCTAGATATGCAGAAAGCATATGACTCAATAGAGTGGGGTTTTATGGAACAAATGTTGCATGCTCTGGCTTTCCCAACACGGTTTGTAAGATGGATCATGAGTTGCATGGAAATAGTTACATATACTGTCTTGATTAATGGGGTACTAACAAAGCCTTTTGAAGCAAGAAGAGGGTTTGTTCTTGCAATGGAGTATCTGACAAGGAGACTAAAAATACTCAACCAGAATCCATATTTTAATTACCACCCAAAGTGTGCAAAGATGCAAATCTTGCAGCTTGGTTTTGCTGACGATCTTTTACTGTTTTGCAGGGGTGATTTGGGATCAATTCAATTATTATTCCAAGGATTTCTGGAGTTCTCAAAAGTATCTGGACTAAAGATCAATAAGAACAAAAGCTCTATATTCTTTGGTGGAGTCGCATATGAAGAGCAAGAGGATATAATGAAATTTCTAGGAATTCAGAAGAGAGAACTACCTGTGAGATATCTTGGAGTCCCACTAAGTTCAAAGAGAGTATCAATAGCACAGTGTCAACCTTTGATCGAGAAGATAGTGGGAAGAATAACATCTTGGACCACTAGATTTTTGTCTTATGCTGGAAGGATACAGCTTATTAAAAGTGTTTTGTTTTCTGTGCAAACGTACTGGGCACAAATATTTGTGCTTCCTAAGAAGATCACAAATCTAATTGAGGTTATTTGCAGGAGTTTTCTATGGACAGGTAAGAGTAATTTGTCTGCCCAAGTCAGCAGGAGGCTTCAACATTATGAACATAGGGATATGGAACAAAGCAGCTACTTGTAAACATTACTGGGATATATGCAGAGAAAAGAAGAAGTTGTGGATCCAATAGATTCATAGCTATTACATCAAAGGCACGAATATATGGGGTATCCAACTGAAGCAAGCATCATGGATGGTGGGGAAGATAATGAAGGCACAGGAAATCATGGAGGCAGAATTTAGCTATGAAGATGTCATGAAAACGAACAAGTGCACTGTCAAGATAATATACCACAGGCTGCGAGGCAATTTTGAGAAGGTGAGCTGGAAAATAATGGTCTTCCAGAATGCAGGATGTCCAAGGTGGGTATTTATACTAATAATGACGGCTCATGGCAAGCTATACACAAAAGACAGATTACAAAAATGGGGTATGCAAGTAGATCAAGAATGTGTATTATGCAAAAGAGACTACGAAAGCATTCAACACTTATTTTTTGAATGCTCATATACGAATGCATTATGGAGCAGGATGTTAATTTTGCAAGGTGTTAATAGAGTAATACAGGGATGGGATCAGGAACTGAAATGGGCTGAAAGCAGAACTAAGAGAAGGAATGCAAGTTCAGAATTGTATAAAATGGTCCTAGCAGCTACTGTGTATTATGTGTGGCAAGAACGAAACGCGCGTATTTTCCAGACAAAGTCAAGGGGATGGGAAACAATATGCAAGATGATTGTATGATTGTACAAGTAGTTCATTATCGTAGCAACAAATACATAGAAAGAAAATTGAATAGCCTTAATTGGTATCGATGTAATAGATAAAACTATGTTTAAAGTAGAAAGGAGGTGAGGGGGAAACATAGGAGATTAGGATAAAATGTATGGGTTATTTTATGTTACTTGTAAATATTTTCCCTGGTAAATAGAAAACTTAATTACCAAAAAAAAAATATGATAGTGTGTAGTAGTATTTACCCAAAGGAGAATTTTGATATGCTTTAACTGTTTTGTTGAATCCATATTGATTTGTGAGCATGTATTATCTATTTTGTAGCTATTCCTTTTCATTTGCATGCTTCGTGTTTTACTGTATTCAACGGATTGAACTTCTCTGAATGGTGTGAACAAGTCTAGTTCCACTTAGGTTTGATGGATCTTGAACTGGCTCTGCTGAATGATAAGCCCGCTGTCATTACTGATTCGAGCAGTGCGGATGAGAAGTCTTTCCATAAAGCATGGGAACGCTCTAACAGTCTAAGCCTTATGTTTATGTGAATGAATATCGACAACAACATTAAGAGTACTATTCCACAAACAGAAAGTGTCAGGGAATACCTGAAGTTTGTGGAAGAACATTTTCGTTCTGCAGATAAGTCTCTCGCAGGTACACTAATGGCTGAACTCACGACCATGAAGTTTGATGGGTCGCGTAGTATGCAAAACCATCGAGATGACTAAAATTGCAACAAGACTTCAAACCTTGGGGATGAAAGTGGATGATTCCTTCTTGGTTCAGTTTATTCTGAACTCGTTGCCTCTTGAGCATGGGCCTTTTCAAATTAACTATAACACTATTAAGGATAAGTGGAATGTTAGTGAATTGTCCAGTATGCTTACTCAGGAGGAGTCAAGACTTAAGAAACAAGGGAGTCGTTCAATTAACCTCATGGGTCAAGGAGCTGGTAAAGGACTTAAAGTGAAGCCCAACAAGTTCAAGAAAAAGAAAGCACCTGCTAAAGCTCCACATGATGCTAAGAAGAAACATAAGGCAAATATGTGTCGTTTCTGTAATAAGGAGGGACACTATCAGAAAGATTGCCTGAAACGTATAGCTTGGTTCGAAAAGAAAGGTATAATTAGTGATTTTGTATGTTTCGAATCAAATTTAATAGAAGTTCCTAATAATACTTGGTCGCTTAATTCTAGTGCAACTACTCATGTATCTACTACTTTGTAGGGATTTCTTATGATCCAAACTACAAATTCAAATAAGGATTTCTTGTTCATGGGAAATCGTATGAAGGATCCAATTGAAGGAATAGAGACTTATCGTTTGATCATGGAGATTGGACGTCACCTTGATCTATTTCAGACTCTTTATGTACCTTTAGTTTCTAGGAATTTGATTTCTCTTTCAAGACTTGATGTTTCTGGATTTTATTTAAAGTTTGGAAATGGATATTTCAATTTATATAAGAATGTTATTTTTTATGGTTGGTTTTCTTAGTGATGGTTTATATAAGGTGAAACTCGATATTGGTTTTTCTGAATCCCTTCTTACTGTTCAACATAATGTTGGAATTAAACGTAGTTCACTAGATGAAAGTTCTGCTTACTTGTGGCATAGACGTTTGGGTCATATATCCAAAGAAAGGTTAGAAAGATTAGTAAAGAATGATAATTTTCCGGATCTAAATTTTCTGATCTTACTATATATTTGGATTGCATTAAGGGAAAGCAAACCAAGCATAGTAAGAAAGGTTCCACAAGAAGCACCCAACTTCTTGAAATTGTACACACCGATATTTGTGGATCCTTTGATGTTCCATCTTTTGGTGGAGAGAAATATCTTATCACTTTTATAGATGATTTTTCACGTTATGGATACATCTATATAATAAAAAATATAAAGAATCAGGACAATATCCAGGTCCATTTGTAAAGTTTCTCGAGGAACATGGCATATGTGCACAGTATACTATGCCAGGAATACCTCAACAAAATAGTGTTGCGGAAAGGCGTAAACAAACACTTATGGATATGCTTTGGAGCATGATTAGTAATTCCACATTAACCAAATCATTGTGGATGTATGCCCTTAAAACCATTGTATATTTATTAAATAGGGTTCCTAGTAAGGCAGTCCCAAAGACCCCTTTTGAACTATGGACAGGAAGGAAACATAGTTTAAGGGACATGCATGTTTGGGGTTGCCCAGCGGAAGCTAGAGTTTATAATCCACAAGAAAATAAATTAGATTCTCTAACAATAAGTGGTTACTTTATTGGTTACCCAGAGAAATCTAAAGGATATGTGTTTTACTGCCCAAACCATAGTTCTAGAATAATTGAAACCGGTAATGCAAGATTCATTGAAAATGGTGAAGTTAGTGGGAGTGTTGAAAAGCAAAGTGTGAAAATAAAATAGGTGAGGGTCAATGTTCTACTACCCACGAATGTGCCTACTTCCACACAAATATCAAATATTGTCCCGGTTATTGAAGAACACTTCGACAACACAGAGCAACATTTGGATGAAACAATTCATGAAGAAACTAACTCACAAATATCTGACACAAATGAACCACAAGATATGCCATTAAGAAAATCTCAAAGAGTTAAAAAATCGGCTATTTTGGATGATTAGGTGGTTTTTTTGCAAGAGTCAGATTTTGACATTGGTCTTAATAAGGATCCTGTTTCATTTTCACAAGCCATAGAAAGTAATGAGTCTGACAAATGGATTGGTGCCATGAAGGAAAGAGTTAAAATCCATGGAATACAATAAAGCCTGAGATCTTGTTGAATTACCAGAAAATTCTAAAAGAATCGGGTGTAGATGGGCCTTTAAGACCAAACGCGATTCAAATGGCAATATTGAACGATACAAAGTCAGACTTGTTGCCAAGGGTTATACTCAGAAAGGAGGCATTGATTATAAAGAGAACTTTTCACCGGTCTCAAAAAAGGAAGTGTTAAGAATTATTATGGCTTTGGTGGCTCATTATGATTTAGAGTTACACCAAATGGATATGAAAATTGCCTTTCTTAATGGAGATCTCGAGGAGGAAGTTTATATGGATCAACCAGGGGGTTTCGAAACTAAAGGAAAAGGTCAAATGGTGGGTAAACTAAAGAAGTCAATATATGGACTAAAACAAGCCTCACGACAATGGTATATAAAAAGTTTAATAATACCATAACATCTTTTGAATTTATGAAAAATACCGTTGATCGGTGTATATACCAAAAGATCAGTGGGAGCAAGTTTATAGTTTTGGTCCTATATTTTGATGATATCCTACTTGCTGCTAATGATTTAGGCATATTGCGTGAGACTAAAGATTTTCTCTCTACGAATTTTAAAATGAAAGATATGAGTGAGGTATACTATGTGATAGGAATAGAAATATTCCATGATAGATTACAAGGATTATTGGGATTGTCTCAGAAAGGCTACATCGAAAGAATTTTAGAGAGATTTAATATGAACAATTGTTCAGCAAGAATTGTTCCAATTCAAAAAAAGGACAAATTTAGTCTCATGCAATGCCCTAAGAATGATGTAGAACGAAAAGAAATGGATCAATTCCTTACTCTTTTATTGTTGGCAATCTGATGTATGCTCAGACCTGCACAAGACCAGATACTAGTTTTGCGGTCAGAATGCTAGGAAGATATCAGAGTAACCCAGGAATTGATCACTGAAAAACTGCAAAGAAAGTTTTGAGGAACCTGAAAGGAACGGAGGATCACATGCTCGTGTATAGGAGATCCAAGCATTTGGAAGTTGTTGGATACTCGGATTCAGATATCGCTAGATGTATCGACACTAGAAAGTCTATGTTTGGTTATTTGTTCCAATTAGCTGAAGAAGCAATAATGTGGAAGAGTGCCAAATAGTCTGTCATTATTGCATCCACGATGGAAGCAGAATTTGTGGCATGTTATGAAGCCACAATTCATGCATTATGGCAGCGAAACTTTATTTCAGGACTTGGGGTTATCGACACCATTACCAAGCTGCTGAAAATTTACTGTGATAATTCTGCAGCAGTATTCTTTTCCAAGAACGATAAGTACTCCAAAGGTGCCAAGCATATAAAATTAAAGTACTTCATCGTCAAGGAGGAAGTTCGCAAACAAAGAGTGTCACTTGAGCATATTAGAACAGATCTCATGATTGCAGATCCGTTAACAAAAGGTTTATAGCCAAAGATATTTAAAGAACATGTATATAGAATGGGTTTTGGCTGTATTTATGACTGATGTATTTATGATGTTTTGACACTCTGAGCTCATTCATCTGTTTCTGATATACATTAATGATTTCCTGTTTCTCATAATGGTGTACACATTATTGTTTTGAGATATTACAGGATAAGTCTCAATGAGACATTATTGTGGACCATAATATTTTATAGCTTATGGACCTGGTACAATGAGTTCCTAATGTTGTAGTATATGGAAGGGAGTATGTAGAAAAACTATATATAACCGCCATAACTCACATTTAGTAGTTTATCGTATTATGATATTTATATGGACGTTATAGAAGAGATTTATTTATGCGCAACTAATGGTTATATTATTAAATATCAATATTATGTGATTATTGGGCCAAGTGGGAGAATGTAAGTTATTTTCTTACGTGTATGTGGCCCAATAGGTTTAAGGCCCATAATTAATATTTAATTAATGATCAAATCTCATTCATTTGATCGGTTACTTGATGGACATACCTGATTAAGTGAGAATCTCTATAAATTAGTCACCTCTCCACCCATTAGGGTTACCGTATTTTTCTATTCTCTCTTCTATCACTAAAGTCGGCGGTAACGAAAGCTAGGGCAAGGGACAAGTAATGAGAACCTCAATTAATTGGTCCTTTCTCCACCCATTAAAATTGATGGTAACGAAAGCTAGGGCAAGGGGCGAGAAATCAATTTCAATTAACGTTTCTGCTTCACGATGATGGCTTACAATTCAGGTATGTTTTCTATAACGATTATATGTAAGATTATCATGTTCAAGATCTTGGTATGCAATTAAAGTTTATGCTAACAAAAAATTTCAAAATCCAAATTCAAGTGAAATTTGAATTTTTTGTGGACAAACACTGATTCTAAAAAAGAAAGTGAAAATTTTTCAAAAAAAAAAAAAAGTGAAAAATTTCTTATCGCCAAACGGTCCCTTAATTTCACTCCGCATTTTTCACTCAGAAAATGGTAAAAATTGCGCGGGGCATCCTATTTGGTCGCCCCCATTTAACCTATACCCGCTTTTTAAAAAACTTTTAACTTGTACCCACTTTTTAAATAACTTCAGCTCCCCTTTCCCTCGCTGAGCTGAAGTTCACCAGTTAAGCTAAAGTTCGCCAGTTATAAAAACAAAACTTCAGCATACGGGGCTAAAGTTCCTCAGTTACAAAGAAAAAACTTCAGCTCTAGAGCTGAAATTCCCAAGTTATAAAGACAACAACTTCAGCATACGGGGCTGAAGTTCCCCAGTTACAAAGACAAAACTTCAGCTCTAGAG
>ML393340.1:21220-45871 GCA_005239525.1 Nicotiana knightiana
AAGTTCCCCAGTGTAACTGGGGGAACTTCAGCCCGTATGCTGAAGTTTTTGTCTTTATAACTGGGGAACTTCAGCCCCGTATGCTGAAGTTCCCCATTACAAAGACAAAAACTTCAGCTCTAGAGCTAAAGTTCTCTAGTGTAACTGGGGGAACTTCAGCCCCGTATGCTGAAGTTCCCCATTTACAAAGACTTATTTACTAGAGCTGAAGAACATCAGCTCTAGAGCTGAAGTTCACAAGCTACTTCAGGCCCGTCTACTAGAATGCTGAAGTTTTGCGTGATTGCCTTTGCTACTTCAGTCCCGCATGCTGAAGTTATGCGCAAAAGCGGGTATGGATGCAAATTTTTTTACAAAACGAGTATAAGTTAAAACGTGGCACAAAAAGTGAGTACGGATGCAAAAGCCCCCCAAAAAATGACAAGCATAAAAAAGATTTCTACACAATATAATCTAGGTACTCGTTACAAATAATAAATAAATCAAATAGATACTATTTGATGATCCATTTACATTATTTTCTGCCCAATTACTCCATACCAAACATCTAGAATTTTAGTTGAACAAGTGACAAAAATATGAAAACTGAAACTTTGTAAGAAGCATTCAAGTCTAAGTAAAGCTGAAAAACTATAACACTCTAAAAAGACAGCCCGGTGCACCAAACTTCACTATCGGGGTTCAGAAAAAAGCCGGACTATAAAAGTCAATCATATGCAGATTTACCATGTATTTCTGCAAGAGACTATTTCCTTGCTCGAAAACCATAACATTCTAAAAACACAATATTCACGTGCTAAATAAAAATGGAAAGAGAGAGTACTAAATAATTCGATTCAATTTTCTCTGCCGCTATTACAAAACTCTTAATCAATCAAAAGTGTAGGGGTCTGACTTGTTCAATTTTACTAATTCTATATAAGCATTTTTTATTTCGTATAAGCTACCCCACACTTCCTAAGTCTTCCCAAGTTTGCGAAAAATGACCGAAATAAGTAGGGATTTGCACATACAAATTGTGATTTTTGAAGACAAAAAAAGTAGGAAGATTTAATCCAAATAGCCGTCTAATTTCTTAAACTTAAAATATTCCACATATGTATAATATATGAATAATTTATGTACAATATATTTGTAACAATACATAATTAATGTACAAATAACTATGTATAATTAATATACAATATACGTATAAATGTATATAATTAGTGTATACTATATGTATACCGACTCTAATACTAGAAATTTAAGTTGAAGATATTATTTGAAATTTAAAATTAAATAGGGACATCCATTTCACTTGAGAAAATGGTGCAATTTTGCAATAGGAAGTAAATTTTTACTTTTCAAAATAAGAGAAAGAAAAATTAATCTATGTCCGTACGGTCTCTAAGTCTTCCCAAGTTTCAAAAGTTAAATCAAACTCTTCCCTGTTAAGAACTTTTACGGGGAAAAGATAGAAAACTCTTATATATACTCTGACAAAAGACAATGGTGCTAATTTCTGTAAGCACACACTAGGTGAAAAATACAAAATATCCACGAGTTAATACAATCACTGATGAACAGCAAAGACAAATGAACGCACCACGAAAAAAATGGCTAAAATTGATAAGAGCAAAAGTTTAATTCAAGCAGTTTGACTGTCGACGTAACAAAAAGCAATTCCCCAAACATGTCTCTCTATATATAGAGTACCCAACGTTGATAAAACAAAACTAACACTCAACTTAAACAAAATACAGTATTTGGAAAATTGTTAAGATGGTGAAACTGAAACTAGCTGTCTACATAATTGGAACAGGAACCTCGATGTCAACTGGCACCACTGGTGGAGGAATGTTGTATTCTTCTTCCTCCTTGGGAGCGTGGATTGTGACAAGATCTGGAAGGGGTGTTGTTGGACCTTGCTTTCCTTTGGGATCCCAATCAAGCATAATCTTGACCTTGATACCAAGTACTCCCTACAGAACAAAAGAAAAATCAAAATCACATCAGAAACCAGAATGACATAATAAATAAAAAGCAACCACCAGGAACAGCAAAACTAAAGCGCCAAGTGATCGGAACTTTACCTGTCTCATGAGAATGTGTCTAACAGCAGAGTCAATATACTCTTTCACTGGCTGCCCAGAAGAAATCATGTAACCATCTTTGAACTTCATGGACTTGGCACGCTGAGCTCTCAATTTTCCACTAACAATCACCTGAATAAAGTATCTGTGAGGAACTAGTAAAACCTATAAGTCGTGTTGTGAGCAGATAGAGAATTGAAGAAGCATACCTCACATCCCTTGGCCCCACTCTCCATGATAAATCTCAGGACACCATAGCATGCCCTGATAATGTTTGACGATACTTGTTAGAGCAACACAAACAATAATTAACCTAGTCAAACAAAAATCATAATAAAAGTACATGTGGAAAGTGGAAACAAATTAAGCATGTTGCAAACCAAGGACAGAGGTGTAAGAATTACAACTCATACATCTTTAGCCTGCTTCAGCTGATATGGTCATCTTCCGACACAAATTTGGTACCAAGTAAGTCCTATTTGCTTTATAGATGACAGGAGGAATGGAGGACTAAATTGCACAAAGAAACACATATGGAAACAAATTAAGCGTGTTGCAAACCAAGGTCAGAGGTGTAAAAAGTTACAACTCAGAAAAAGTATTTAGCATGCTTCAGCTGATATAGTCATCTTCCGACACAAATTTAGTACAAGGTAAACCTATTTGCTTTATAGATGACAAGCAATGGCGATCCAGATACGATTGAAATCTAATTGAAATGTAAATATCTAAAAACACCTAGTTCTAAGTAACACAACAAAATAATCGTTACAAATATGTCCTCGCCAAGATTACTGCACAAGACTAAATTACATCATGAGAATGATGGCATAGAGGACTATAACTCTAGTCATCATCCGACACATGATTGGTATTAGAAAACCAATTTGCTTTGTGGATGACATAGAACATTCTAAGAGATCCAAGACACTGCTCTTCTTATACAAACATTACTAACCTTAGCTCATGAGGACAATAAATTAATGGACAAAAACTGAAAAAGACATGTAGAGACTAATATTTTAGCAGAGGAAAGCATTGCAGAAAGTAACGGCACAAGCATATCATTATCTTTTACAAGTTAGAAAAACAAAGTGGAAAAGCACAAGTCACTAGCAGAAAGAAAAAAGTAACATATGGCAGATAGATTGAAAATTACCTCCTAACAGCAAGACCACCAAGGAGCTTGTATCGAAGTGACTCAGCCTGAGCAACAGCACACAGTCCTCTGTTGTTAACCTTCTCAGCATACAGCTCAACAGTGCCCTCTTTAAAGTTGAATCTCTTCTGGACAACTGATGTCAACTCCCTGATCCTCCTTCCCTTCTCACCTAATAAAACCAAATGTACCAATAATCAACAGCACACGAAATGTATTCAGATTACTACCAACAAGACTTAGATCCATTCTATAGACACTACTTGTCAAAGAAAAGGAGTACTGCACAGCTGAATTAATTAAAGGAAATATATGACCAAATACTAGAGAACAACTTCTTCATCACTTATCCTCCTTGCTTACTCCTTTATTTAGAAAATTTAAGAAAAAGGTACACATAAGGATACAAGTAGCATTAATCATTCTCTTTCACTCTCTAAAATCTTCTCTTTATCTTCCCAAAAGTATACTACAATCAGTCCCAAATTATGGGACACTTTAACGTTTTAATATGCCACAAAAAGAATGATATAATTTATCTTTCGAAACAATTCATCTTTAAACTTGTCATTTTACCTTAATTAAATTTTTATCGCCCCACAAATATCTATATCATATAAAATACTAATTTAAATTTAAACTTATCATTTCACCTTAAAGAAATTATTTTTTGCCACATAAACATGTATCATTTAAAATGCTAAACAACTTACTTTACACTTGTTGTTTTACCTAAATGAAATGACTTTTAGCCACACAAAAATGTCTATATCATATAAAATATACCGGAGGGATCATTATCCAAACAAACCGCAAATACAGAAGCATACTGCTGGAGATAACATAAGCCCAAAATTTCATTTTAAACATACGCAAACAATTGGATCTGGAAGTTAACACACAGAAAATTATAACTAAGAACTTTACCACTAGCAATAAACTAATCAAATACAAATTGCCACATAAATAACAGTTCACGTCAAAAATGAGTAACAACTGCAATAAAAATTCATAACGAAGAAAGTTAGAGGGACTACCGAGAACATTCTGAGTACGAGTGGCTCTGATGATGATTTCAGTCCTCATAGGAGTAACCCTAACCTCCACTCCAGAGTATCCGTCCTCAGCCAACTCACGTGTCAACACCTCGTTCAGCTCGGCGAAGAACACGCCATCGGCAACAAACTGAAACGGCCCAAATGTATTAGTAAATTTTCAAATAAATTCACAAATGTGATATCTATATACACATATGGTGAAAACAAATTACAAACCTTTCGCTTTTTGCTAATCTGAGTAGCCATCTTTGCTTTCGAAGTTTTGAAAGCTTAGCAGACAGAACTACTAAGCTCTAGTTCGGCGTTGGATTTTGCAAGCGATATCAGTATAGGGTTTTTCATCTTCTGTGGCATGCTTATATATATATGGTGAAACCTAGGGTTATGTTACTGGGCTTTCTTTTGGGTCAGAAAAATAAAAGGCCCAGACTATAATACCTCGTATTAAATTGGGTCGAGTGCACGGTTAGCCACTAATTAGAGATATTTTTAACTTTTAGCCATTGTTTAAATTATATTTATTTTTTAGTCAGTACTTAGTAATTTTTTACCTGTCCGGACGAAAATAGCCCTGTACAAATATTAAGAATATGGTGTCCTTAAATTCATGAATATTGTGAACTTTAGGACATCATGTCCTTAACTTCATGTGTTCGGTGTTTAATGACACAACAATCATGAAGAAAGGGTAAAAATATCTTTTTATATTAATTTTAATAGAGTAGTGGCTATTTTTTACCAACATTAAAAATACTGGATTAAAATTAAATATCATGTTAAAAAGTGACTATGCCACGCCATTTCTACTATTAAATTAGGCGACTTTCCGGGAAAATTTTATTTTCTAGCCCTGTTACTTGTTGTGTTTGGCATTTAAGTCAATCAACTCGTGAGAGAAAAAAAATCTTACTCGATTGGAGCTCATTTGGCCATGAAATTTTTTTCACTTTTTTTGAAAAACGAGCTCTAACCGAGTAAGATTTTCACTTGAAAAAAAATCTTATTCGATTAATTTTTACTTGAAGGTGATTTTTGAAAATTTAAAAAAATTTCAAAAAAGATTATTCAAAATTCTCACTAATATCACTCACAAAAAATAAAAAACAACCCAAAATTATAATCATGTTTAAGCAAGACTCTAATTTCATGTCCAAGCATCATGGATGGTTAGGAAATTATTTGGAGCAAAGGATAATCTGGATTTCATCAACAATAGCCAACCTTACCAAAGGAATGTAATCAAACAGGTTTACTTGCAACTGTTAGGAGAGCTGCCTAAAGTCTCATGACAAGAGGTTTAATGTATCATAATCAAGCATGGCCAAAAGCAATCTTCGCAATATGGCTACAAATTCAGGGAAGATTGCTCATTGCTGACAGATTGAAGAATAAGGGAATACAAGTGGAAGACACATGCTGCTTTTGCAATCAAACACTAGAAACAAGAGATCATATATTTACATAATGTGCATTTGGTATAAGCATATGGTCCAAACTCATGCAATGGTTACAAGTACAACAAACCATTTACAATATCGTGTTCTGATTGGCAGCACTAGATGGTAAAGAAAACAAAGAATCTATCTCAGCTAGCCAGGATACTCAAACTAGTATATGCAGAATATACACACACAATGTGAATTGAGAGAAATGCAAGGATGCTTGAGAAGCAAGCAACAACATGGGATATCCTTGCAATGAGAGTGGTCTTCATGTGCAATATTAGAGTTGAGGGTTATACTCGTGTCTTTCTAACAAAATATAAATACTGAGTAGTTAGCTTGTGAGAGAAATTGTATAAATGAGATTAGGAGGCAGGGAAGGTTTAGAATGAGTTATTTTTTCCAGTATGGAAGTAGGTCAAGGTGGTCTACTGCTTTGTGAATATTTATATTGGTGGTTAATACAAAATGTTTAATTACCAAAAAATAAACTCTAATAAATATTATTTTCACTTAAAAAATAATTTACTTTTTCCCCAAAATTTTACTATTCTTATGTCCAAACGTCCAATTAGTTTCAGCTATGTGAGGTGTAAAATAATTTTTTACTTATAGATATATCTATAGGTAGAAAACTAGGAGTCCTAGATGTCGGGTATATATGTGATTTGCTTTAATTTAAAGGCGTCAAATTTAATTCATGAAAATATAACTCGTCTAGCTTTAATTTAATTTGAACACGATACAAGTTAACTCACTTTTGAGTCAATTTGGACCATATGTCGTCCAAATTGACATAACCATGATAAGGTTTTAAAAAATCAAACTTGTTTTGATAATTAAATAAAATATAAACAGAAAATAAAAAATAAAAAATAGTTTTAAGTTGGACAAAATGGATCATGACATGTTGCTTTGTCCAAATTATCCGCATCCATCGAGATCCAAGTTTACGTTGGGCCAATTATGACCCAATCCACATTCAGAATAACAAGTGCACTGATAGTTATTCTCAGGAATGGTATTAAAAGATTAGTCAGTATTTATTTTATTTTAAAATTTTAAAATAAAAATTTCAACTTCTGCACAATTCAGGAATTTTTTTCCGAAAAATTAAACTAAAAAATTAAAATTCAGCACGCAATGGATATATTTAAATAGCAACCCTTTAAGTTGACTACCTGGCGCCATTTTACCACTAATTTTGAGAATCTTTACACAAATAGCCGATTGAATTCATTGCTTACTTTTTTAGTTAGTATACGTAAATTGTATATTACTTACATATGATTAGACACATACTATAGATGATATATGTCTTATACATTCGCTAGCTATTTTTAATTTAAGTCACTTAGTAAAAGGGTTATTTAGATTAATCCTCCTTAATTTTGTATGGTTAATCTATTCTGTTGTATCTAATGTAATTAAATCCATACTGATATTAGAAAGGAGGAACTCAAGTTTCTTGCTCTTTTAACTCCGAGTGAAGATGAAAACATCTTACGGCTTTTCGTAATTATATATTTTTCCCTATATTTTATATAATAAAAGAATAAAAGTTTGATTCTTTTGCTTATTCCATCTTTCAAATTTTAAGGTGACTCTGCACTTATGAATAATAGAGAGGGTAGGATCATATGAAAGTCTAAAGGAAGTTTTTGTAGTGTATGACGTCTAGGGAGGTGCATGGATCGGAACGGATTTAGCCTATTTTAGATTTGAATTTCGGACTTCAGATTCTATAAGATGCAATTCGAATCCGGTCCAAATTAATATTGGATCGGATCGGATTTTAAAATTTGGATCGGATCAAGATTTCGGATTTCGGATCAAATTATACGTATTATTAAGGTTATTGCTAATCTAATCGGCTAATGCATCTGGCTTATCTGGTTCTTCTGTGTTATGTGCTAATACAAACATCTCTTTATTTTTCATCCTTTTATCAACATTGCATCTCTAAGAAATATTTCTCCGGAGGTTCGAGTTTTGCAACTCATACGTATATTGTCTTTGTAAAAAAGGTAATACAACAAGAAAAATTCATGTTTTTGCAAGTATGAGGGTACTATTGTGCCAATATAGCTAAATCTAGCAACTGTAAAGGTAATAACTTGGAGGAAGATGTAAATGTAGTACTAACTATCCTAAAGTTTAGTATACATGCCTTAATAATTTATGATCAGATCGGATCGGGTTAAAATTATACCTATCAAAATCCGATCCGAATATTTAAAATTTTAATAAACATAATCCAAAATTCAATCTAATATTCGAAATCCGAAATTGAGTTGATCGGTTCGAATTTCGAATATTCGATCCAAATGAAGAGCTTTAATGACGTCCAACAGTTGCTAGCTTTGACTAATAAAAGTGAAAAGAAAACCATTTATCGGATATCTTAGTCATGTTAATTAATATTTATTCGTACTTTCTCGTTTAGGATCGGAAAGGAATGGATCCATTGAAAAAAAATAGTTTGGGGGGGGGGGGGGGAGGGTTGGAAATCCTTAGAGATATGACCACTGACCTAATTTATGCACTAAACCTTATTTGTGCACTATATTATATCTCTTATTAGTGTTACATATAACGCGACGCTTAGTTTTATTTAGTTTTCCCATTTTTCTATCACAACCTTAGCTGCTTTTCCAATATCTCTATATATATATTATATATTTTCTTTTCTTGGCAGAGTTGAACTATTATTAGTAACCTATACTCCCTTTATCTCGTAAAAATTGCGCGGACACCTTATTTGATCGCCCCCATTTAATCTATACTTGTTTTTTAAAAATCTTTTAATTTGTACCCACTTTTTAAATAACTTCAGCTCCCCTTTCTCTCGCTGAGTTGAAGTTCACCAGTTAAGCTGAAATTCGTCAGTTATAAAGACAAAACTTCAGCATACGGGGCTGAAGTTTTCCAATTACAAAGACAAAACTTCAACTCTAGAGCTGAAGTTTCCCAGTTACAAATTAGAGATGAAGTTCCCTAGTTACAAAGATAAAACTTCAGCTCTAGAGAACTTCAGCTCTAGAGCTGAAACTGGGGGAACTTCAGCCCGTATGCTGAAGTTTTTGTCTTTATAACTGGGAAACTTCGCATGAAGTTCCCCATTTACAAAGACAAAAACTTCAGCTCTAGAGGTAAAGTTCCTCAGTGTAACTGGGGGAACTTCAGCCCCGTATGCTGAAGTTTTTGTCTTTATAACTGTGAAGTTCCCCATTTACAAAGACAAAAACTTCAGCTCTAGAGGTAAAGTTCCTCAGTGTAACTGGGGGAACTTCAGCCCCGTATGCTGAAGTTTTTGTCTTTATAACTGTGAAGTTCCCCATTTACAAAGACAAAAACTTCAGCATACGGGGCTGAAGTTACACTGGGGAACTTCAGCTCTAGAGCTAAAGTTTTTGTCTTTGTAACTGTGAAGTTCCTCATTTACAAAGACAAGAACTTCAACTCTAGAGCTGAAGTTCCCCATTTGCATCTATACCCGCTTTTTGTGTCACGTTTTAACTTGTGCCCGCTTTGCAGAAAAAATTGCAAGTGTACCCGCTTTTTTGCATAACTTCAGCATACGGGGCTGAAGTAGCAAAGGCAATCACGCAAAACTTCAGCATTCTAGTAGACGGTCCTGAAGTAGCAAGTGTGTTGAACCAAGTGTATTGAAGTTTTTGTTTGTAATTGATGAATTTAAGCATAGTAGCTGAAGTTTTGTTCTCTATTTGATGAAGTTTTTGTTTGTAATTGCTGAAGTTTTTGTTTTTGTAACTGGCGAACTTCAGTTCTAGAGCTGAAGTTCTTGTTCGTAATTGATGAACTTGAGCATAGTAGCTGAAGTTTTGTTCTCTATTTGATGAAGTTTTTGTTTGTAATTGCTGAAGTTTTTATTTTTGTAACTAGCGAAGTGTTTGTTTTTGTAACAAGCGAACTTCAGCTCTAGAACTGAAGTTTTTGTTTTGTAACTGGCGAACTTCAACTCTAGAGCTGAAGTTTTTGTTTTGTAACTGGCGAAATCCAGCTCTAGAGCTAAATTTTTTGTCTACTAACTTACGTAATTATTTATAATTTGTTTTTAACCCATGAACTGAAGTTTCATAGCAGCACCAACAGCAGCAGAAGAAAGAAGAAGAAGAAGAAGAAGAAGAAGAAGAAGAAGAAGAAGAAGAAGAAGAAGAAGGAGGAGGAGGAGAAGAAGGATAAGGAGGGGGAGGAGGAGAAGGAGGAAGAGAAAGGGGGCTAAAGTTATTTAAAAAGTGGGTACAAGTTGAAAGTTTAAAAAAATAAGTATAGGTTAAACGGGGGCGACCAAATAGGACGCCCGTGCAATTTTTACCAATTGGCGAGCAAAGCCAAGCCCAATCACTATAGTCAAGAATATCTGATCGGTGATTCAAATTGATGTGGAATAACAATACAATGAATGGAAATAAAATGATGTTCAAACTAATACTTGCTTAATTAATTAATAATTGTCACGTATTATCTTTCGTTTTTCTTTACAATGAAACATTTCATGATTGAAAGATGGTGAATGCTCCTCCTGAACATGCCTACTTTCATTCTCAATTGTCATTTCCTCTAAGTTCATTTTTTTGGGTAGGTTTTCCCAAGACTGCTAAGCTTCGACCATTGGACAAGGGCGAGGCTTCATCCTCATTTTATAAACCCGCTGTTTCGCAATAGCCTGAAGCTGCTGCACAGGAGGAGAAAAAGAGAAAAAAGAGAAAATTCTCTGGCTCCCCGGACGTCGAAGCCAAGAAGAAGATGGTAATTGTCCGGGTCCAAAAAAGATACAAGAAGAGTACCCGAACCAGGGTACCGTACTCTGACTCCCTTTACCGACTTAGGGATTACCCTGAAGATGACGATCTCTTCGTCGCCCATGGGTCGGTCATTGATGAGGAAGAACAAGAGGCAACCAGAGTAAGTGGCCGAGAGATCGATCCCTCTTTAGCCCGAGAGCCAAAGGGAAAATCCAAGGCTACAGTCCCGAGAAGATATCCATGTTATGAGGGAAGTTGTCAGTGTCATTGACATCACAAAATCACCGTCCAAACAGAGCCTTTATTCGACGAGGCTCATGCCGTCAAGGAGAAGCCAACTGAGATGGTACAGGCCGCAGACGAGGCCCTCAACATGTTCATTGGCAGCGTGGACATGGGCGCGCTATAGGATTATTTTGAATTTGGTCACCTAGAGATCCCGAAAAAGGATGTGTCATCGGGAGAAGGCGAGTCGAGCTTGAGCCCGAAGTTGATGAGACAGTTCCCTGTATCGAGCGTGGATCGCGACCATAAAAGAGCAGTCATGTTTACGATACCGGCGGATACTCGGGTGTTGTCTGCTTCAATAGGCGTGGCCATCTATATTAGTTGCCCGGTGACAGAAGAGGATCAGGCGAAGATGAGCGCAGTGAGCTCATCAAGGTCTTCAACGAGGCACAACATGAACTTAACAGAATTTAATCTGAGCCCACTGAATTCACAGTGTTTCCTTAAGGAATTTATTCCCCTCCTAGTACACAAGGTTGTTGATTATTTCCTCCTAGGATAGAATGAATTACACACTGGTGTAGCGGTACTTCAAACCCTAGTGTTTTAGCGAATACAAAGATAGGTAGCAAATCACACTTACTGTTACTTTCTTTGTAGTTAAAATAATGCAGAAGAAAGGAGGATAACTCAAAATATCGTATGGAAAATCTGAGAGAATGGACTGCTATTTATAGCCAATGTTGAGCTCAAATTGAAGAGGTGCAACTCTTCAGAAGGGTTGTTTACGTAAAACGGCTATAACATAAATGTCTATTTACGCAACAATAAACCGGGAATTCAAGAGGGAGGAAACTTGATTTTTTCATTACAAAACCGGAAAACGGGAAACGGATAATGGATAACAGATAACGGAAAAAGTTTAATTTTCGTTAGATTTAATATTAATATTTCGTTGGATTTAATATTAATTTCCGTTTACAAAAAAAATGAATATTTAATAACGTTTCAGATAATATTTACTATTAACAAATAAATTTTGTCCATAAAATTAATCAATCAATCATTTGACCAAATCCGAAGCCGAAGTCGAGACGAGCGACGACGACGACGACGACGATGGCGCGAGGCTTGCCTTCTTCTTAACTCTGTAAGAGCTAGAAGAAGAGCAATTATATATATAACCATCAAAAATCTTTTCCTCTTCCAATATGGGACAATGTCCCTTTATCAAGGAGGGAAACTCAAATATTTTATTTTTTCTCCATTTCCATTCACCCTCGTTTAAGCTACATTTAAGCTTAAAAATCCAACAATCTCCCACATGAATGGGGAATGGATATATCACGAAAATATGCATGAAAAATTGTGTGATTCGCAAGCAAGGATTAATTGCATCTGGATAAGTAGGTAAAAACACTGTGATTCGCAAGTAAGGATTAATTGCATCTGGATAAGTAGGTTTCCCTTTGAACTTTTCGTAGTGAACTTATGTCGGATATACTTAGTCAATCGATAGATTTGATATATGTGATGACCCAAAGGGGTCATCTTATGAATTAAGACTTCATTCCAGGCTCATTAACCTCAAAAAGATAAATCTTAGTTACCAATTTGCATGCACAGTCCAGACGAGAAACTGGAAAGATTTTATGTGAAAATATGAGAAATAATAATTTTGGGATTTAAAATTTTGGTTTTAGTTGACTTTGGTCAATATTTTGAATAAACGGACCCAAATCTGTATTCCGGCGGTCCCGGGAGGTCCGCAGTAAAATATGGGACTTGACAGTATGCCCGAAATTGAATTTCGAGGTCCCTAGCTTTAGAAAATAATTTTTGAAGAAAATTGTTGTGCTGGTTTTAAAGGAAATAAAGAAATGAATTAATGTTTGAAATTGTTGGTATCGAGCCCGTATTTTGGTTCCGGAGTCCGGTACAAGTTTGTTATGATATTTAAGTTCTATCTGTAAAATTTGGTGAGAATCGGCGTTGATTTGACGTGATTCGGACGTCCGGTTGAGAAATAGTAAAATTGAAGTGTTCTTGAGAAAATCATGAGTTTTGAGGTTAAATTCGTAGTTTTAATGTTATTTTGATGATTTGATCGCACGAGCAAGTCCCTATGATATTTTTAGACTTGCGTGCATATTTGGTATGGAGCCCCGAGGGCTCTGGTGAGTTTTGGATAGGCCACAGAGTGATTTAGACTTAATAAACATAGCTGGTGTATCTGGTGTTTTTGGACAGGCATCTCATCTCGCAAATGCGAGATCAGGCTTCGCAAATGCGAAGGCTGCAGGCCTGGGAAATGCGACATTTTTGTCGCAAATGCGAAGAAGGCCTGGGAAGGCCATCCTCGCAAATGCAAAGATTTGGCCGGAATTGCGAAGACCCCCAGAAGTCGCAACATATATGTCGCAAATGCGAAGGCAGCAGTAAATTCAAAGGGTTCGCAATTGCGCACCCTTGATCGCAATTGCGATAACTACAGCCTGTTAAGTGAGATTTTAGACGGGATTTTCACCCATTTTTCAATTCTCTCAAACCCTAAACCTCCATAGGTAATTTTTCAAAGACCCAAACTTCTCCAAATCATTGGTAAGTGATGTCTAACTAATTCCTTTCAATCCTTAACAACTTTTTACAAGATTTTATCATACAATCTAGAGTTTTCATGGTAAAAATTGGGATTTTTGGGTAGAACTGAGGAATTTCAAAATTTGGGAATTTAGACCTCGAATTGATGCCGGATTCCAAAACCAATTATATATCCGGGCTCGAGGGAGAATGGGTAAACGGGTTTTGGTCCGAACCTCGAGTTTAGACCAAGCGGGCAAGAGGTCGATTTTCGTCTTTTGATAGGAAAAAATAGGAAAACCATGATTTTTCATTAAAGTTAATGCCTTTAACAATAATTAATGATATCGAACCAATGTGATTAGATTAGAGCTGGTTAGAGGCAAATTCTAAAGGAAAAGTTGTGCTTGAGCAGTGAATTGCTTGTGAGATTGAGGTAAGTGTTTGATTTAACTTTGACTTTAGGGAATAGGAATCCCCAACTTATATGCTATGTGAAATTGCATGTGTGTGGTGCATAGGTGAGGTGACGAGTATTTATGCACACCAAATTGTATGTTTAACATGATCCTTTCCCCGTTTCCAATTCATTATTTTCCTGTTTTGATCGTCTTTATGATTTTGATGCCACCATATCTACTTGTTTTCGTCAACTTGTTGTTAAGTATTGTTTTAAGTATTTTGGAAGTGTTAGTTGTTCCCTTGGCTTCACTGTGGTACATAAAAGGTTGAACTGGTTGATAGTGTTGTACGATACATTCCAGTTGGTTTCATTGTGAAAGGATAATTGATGAAGTTTATGAATAGTACAACTTCCTATTTACAATTGTTGAGACATAAATATTGTGAAAGGCTTTGACCTAAATTGTGAAATCTTTTTTTTATAAATAAAGAGATGTGATTGTCTGGTGGGAGCGGGTTGCACGCCGCAATAAGGAGTGATAAGGGTGGACGGGAGGGATCGGGTTGCACGCCGCAACAGGAGAAATAAGGGTGATAAATATAGGGAGGAGCAATAAGGGCGGACATGTGGGAGCGGGTTGCGCGCCGCAACAAGGAGCAATAAGGGAGGATATTCATGTTTTACTGATTTTAAACATAAAGACTAGAATACTCATTGTTTTATTGTTGTCATTTCATATTCTACACTTACGGTTATTTTAAATTGAAACTTGGAAATTTTCGTGAGGATTGGTTATAGCTGAGATCTGGAAAAGTTAACCGAGTTGTTTTATTTATTTGTTGCAAGTATTGTTTAATTTGCTATTATCCCCTTCTTGATTTATTATACATTGCATCCAAGTTATATTATAATTGCCCCACTGTAGCCTCGTCACTACTTCGTCGAGGTTAGACTCGGTACTTACCAGTACATGGGGTCAGTTGTACTGATACTGCATTCTGTACTTCATGTGCAGATCCAGTACCGTCCAGAGCTAGTTGAAAGTAGTAGCTGATCTTATTCGCACGGAGACACGAGGTAGATATGCTGGCGTCCGCATATTCTTGGAATCTTCCCTTTATTATTTAGATTGTTGTTTTATTTCATTCAAAACAGAGATATATTTCTTTCAGTCAAATACTTGTAGTATTCTTTAGTAGTTCGTGAATTGTGACACCAAACCCTGTAGTTATATAGTTAATATTAGTTCGTGATTTGTTTCATCTTATCGAATATTATTCTTGATTACATTTATTGGAAATTATTGGATTTCCTTTTTATTTTAAATTGTTCTATTGTGTTAAGTGAACTTTTAAAAGAAAAGGTTAGTTAAGTTCAAACATTGGCTTACCTGGCAAGTATGATGTTAGGCGCTAGAGTTGGGAATTTGGGTCGTGACAAGTTGGTATCAGAGCACTAGGTTGCCTAGGTCTCACAATTCATGAATAGGCTTAATAGAGTCTAAGAGACTGGTACGGAGACGTCTATACTTATCTCTCAGAGGCTATAAAGTTAGGAACAAACTCAATTTTTATTTCTAGTCTATCGTGCGATTCTTGTTATCTCTAATACTGATTGAAATCTTCTATTCTCTCGCAGATGGTGAGAATACGTGCTTCCTCTTCCGCTGACCAACAGTCAGTTCCTCCAGCAGCAATAACTCCTACTAGGGGCAGAGGTCGAGGCCATGTCAGAGGCCAAGGCAGGGGCAGGACTCAGTCCATTGCTCAGACAACAACCACAGCTGCAGAGCCCTAAATAGAGATTGATGAGGGGATCCAGCTCAGACCATTCCAGCGGGACCAGCTCAGGTCTCAGAGGGGTTTATTGCTACCCCAGTGCTTTAGGATGCTTTGGTCCGATTAGTGGGCATTATGGAGAGTGTAGCCCAGACTGGCACACTCCCCGAGGAAGCAACCGTATCTCAGGCTGGAATAGGGGTCCAAACTCCTGCTACCCATACTTCTTATCAGACTACTCCACAAATTCAGACCCCAACAGCTAGTTTGGGTAGTTTAGCTAGTTGCTGTAGCACCGCTGGTTGATGGAGCAACTATTTCCTCCGATGCTTTGTGAAGAATGAAGAGGTTTATCAAGCTTTTCCATATTCATTTCAGTGGTGCTACTTCATAGGATCCTCAGGAATATCTTGATAGTTGTCATGAGGTTCTTCGGAACATGGGTATTTTGGAGACCAATGGGGTCAACTTTGCCGCTTTTCAGATGACTGGTTCCGCCAAGAAATGGTGGATGGATTATTTGTTGACTAGATCAGTTGGGTCAACTGCTCTGACTTGGGATCAATTTTTGCATCTTTTTGGAGAAGTTTCCGCCTATCGCTACTAGAGAGGAGCGCCGCTGTCAGTTTGAGCGTCTTCAACAAGGCATCATAATTGTCACCCAGTATGAGACTCGCTTCGTGGATCTGTCCCGGCATGCTATTCTTTTGTTACCCACAGAGAGAGAGGGTCATGAGATTTATTGAGGGCCTTGTTGAGCCGATCATATTGCAGATGGATAATGAGATAGGGAACCATATTTCCTTTTAGTATGCGACCAATGTGGCCAAGAGAGTCGAGATGGTTCTCGTATTGGGAGGTTAGGGTCAGACTAGAGACCTCGCCATTCTGGGGGATTCAACAATGCTTCATCTGGAGGCGGGGTTAATTTTAGCAGAGGCCATTCTTCCATGTCATTGCATTCAACACTTCAGGCTTCACATGGTACTTCCGGTGGTCGTGGTTCTTATACGCCTCCTTCTGCTCAGCCAGTCTATAGTGCTCCATCAGCTCTTATCAGAGCACCTCCTCTGCAGAGTTATTATCATGGTCAGCCGGCTCGTCAGGGACAACCTCTATATCAGGATGGATGCTTTGAGTGTAGGGAATATGGGCATGCTCGGAGAGCTTGTCCGAGATTAGGGTAATCAACATCAGTACCAGGGTTCTCATGCCATAGTTCCGGCACCAGCTGCAGCACCACCTGCCCAGTCAGCCAGGGGTAGGGGTCATGTAGCTAGAGGTAGGGGCCAAATTGTTAGAGGTGGAGGTTAGGACACTAGGGGTGGAGGCCAGCCCGCTAGAGGTGGAGGTTCGCGTATTAGAGGTCCTCCTAGAGACGTGGTTCAAGGTGGTAGGGCCCAACCCCGATTGTATGCATTTCCATCCAGATCTGAGGCAGATTCCTCTGATGCTGTTATCACAGGTACCATTTCAGTTTGTAATAGAGATGCCTCAGTTTTGTTTGATCCAGGGTCTACTTATTCTTATGTATCATCTAATTTTGCTTCGTATTTGGTTGTGCCCCGCGATTCCTTGAGTGTCTCTATTTATGTGTCTACGCCTATGGAGGAAGCTATTGTTGTAGATCGTGTGTATCGTTCGTGTGTAGTCGTTATTGAGGGTATTGAAACTAGTGTAGACCTTTTGCTTCTTGACATGGTCAATTTTGATGTCATATTGGGCATGTATTTCTATCGCCTTATTATGCCATCTTGGACTATCACGCCAAGACAGTTACGTTAGCCTTGCCAGGGTTTCCTCAATTAGAATGGAAAAAGAACTCCTGGTCATTCTCCCAGCAGAGTGATTTCCTATGCCAAGGCTCGTCTCATGGTTAAAAAGGGATTCTTGGCTTATTTTGGCTCATATTCGTGATTCTAATGCTGAAGTCTCTTCGATAGATTAGGTGCCTATTGTTCGTGAGTTTCCCGAGGTGTTTTCGGCGGACCTGCCGGATGTTACGACCCGTCCGGTCATTTTAAGCTCTAGCGCGTCGTTCAGCGGTTTGAATTCATGAGCAGCTCCATTTCAGGTATTATGACTCGTGGTCATGGTCGGAGTTGAATCTCGGGAAGTCGGAGTCAAATTGGAAAGAAATTCTCATTTCAGAAGCCTTAAGTTGGAGAAATTGACTAAGATTGGAATTTTGAGTAAACGACCTCCAAATCAGGATTTGAAGGTTCTAGAAGGTTCGTATGATGATTTCGGACTTGGGCGTATGTCCGGATCGGTCTTTGGATAATCCGGGAGCATTTCAGCGTATATTGTGGAAGTCAACATTTTGAAGAAAATTTTCTAAGTTTGGCTTGAAGAACATTTCAGTGATATTGATGTCCGTTTGGGATTCCGAGCCTGGGAATAGCTCCGTATGGTGATTCTGGAGTCGGGAGCGTGATCGGAATTGAATTCGGATGTCCGTAGGTTATTTTGAAGTCGTTTGGCTAAATATAGGAATTTGAAGGTTTTTGAGAAATCCGACCGGAAGTGGAAATTTGATATCTGGGTCGGAATACGATTCCGGAAGTTGGAGCAAGTCCTTAATGTCAAATATGACTTGTTTGCAAAATTTGGGGTCAATCGAACGTGATTTGATAGGTTTCGGCATCGTATGTGGAAGTTTGGAATTTCAAGTTCATAAAGTTTGAGTTTTAGTGCGATTCATGATTTCGGCATTGTTTGATGTAATTTGAGGTCTCGAGAAAGTCCGCATTATGTTTTGGAACAGGTTGGTCTAATTGGATGGGGTCCCGTGGACCTCGGGTGGATTCCGGCCAGTTAACAGATCAAATTTGAAGTTAGAAGAAGAGTTGGGCTGCTGGTGTCTGGTGTGACTGCACCTGCGAGGATTTGGCCGCAGGTGCGGCTATGGCGCCGCAGGTGCGATGGAATTTCGGCACCTGCGAAGGCGCAGATGCAGACTATGGGTCGCAGGTGTGGATCCGACTGGAGGAGAAGGAAGCCGCAGGTGCGGGCTCTTGGGCGCACCTGCGAAAGTGCAGGTGCAAAGATTTTATCGCAGGTGCGAAAAATGGCCTGGGCAGAATGGTTTAAAACCGAGATTTGTTGGCCATTTCTCTCATATTTCTCATGGATGGGGCTATTTTAAGGGAGCTTCAAGAGTGATTTTCATCATGCATTACTAGGTAAGTAGTTTCTTCATGCTTTTAAGTTCAATACAAGCTTTATGCATGGAATTAGACATAGAAATTGTGGAAAAATTGGGAGATTTTGAAGAAAAACCTAGAAATGGTATTTTGGATTTCCACCACGAATTTTAGCACAGAATTTAGAGTAAACGGTATATTTGAACTAGTAAATCTATGGGTAGAATATATCTTCGAGAAATTTTGGATTTCAGGCACGTGGGCCCGAGGGTATTTTGGTCAATTCACTGAGCGGAGTTGGGAAATTATATAATTTGAATTGTTGCAAATATTAGAATGAATTTTCATTGCTTTGCCCATTATTTGGTAGTTTTGGGGCGTTGTGCATCCGTTGGAGTCGTCGGAAGGGCTTGGGAGCCGGTTATGGAATTTCAGAGCGAGGTAAGTCTCCTTTCTAACTTTATGAGGGGGAATTGTCCCCTAGGTGAACTAATTAAAAATGTGCTACTATCTGCGGGGGCTACGTACTCACGCACGAGGTGACGGGAGTCCGTGCGTAGCTACTACTATGCCATGTCCGGGTAGTCTAGGACCCACTAGCATGCATGTTGTACATGTGATCCTGCCTATAATATTAAACTGTTAATGCTATTGAATCGGCAAATTATTTCCTAAAAAGACTAGAGTGCACCTCTCTTAATCGTTTAGAAAAAGAGTTGATTCCTACGTGGATAATTGTATACCTGATAAGGTTATAGTATCGAATAATATTATTAAACTTGGCAAAATGAGTTTCAAAACAAAGATTTAAATGCTATTTTTCGTGTTCCTTTAAGAAGAATTTTACCACTTTCCTGAGTAACTGTGTTCTTGATAAAAATGCGAATTTATTATGTGAATATGTGTACATATGAGCACCTGAGTCGCATGTATGATTCGCGAGTAGGCTAGCCTTATTATTTTTATGTTGACCGCGTCGCATGATCGATTCGCGAGCGGGGAAAAATAGATACATCTATGGTTCGAGCCGTTCGACCCTTCGGCAGTGCACAATTTATTATTGTTAGTCCGCGTTGACCCTCGGCATTGCTTGCGCATGGTATTTACTGTGTATTTGCTGTGATTTTTCCTGATTACTGGCCTGGAAATCTTAAGTTGTCTACTGAAATGACAGAGATTTAAAGTTATTAAAATTTTGGAAGAAGTTGTTCTTTCCCGTTGATTATTTGTTAATAAAATGACGAAGACTTAAAGTGTTAAATGTGGAAGGGTTGACATTAATTATTCATGATCTTAATAAACTGTATATGACATTCATGCTTAGTGTCTCACTTGAATATACAAGATTGACCTCTAGCAAGTGTCTAATTCGACCTCTCGCCACTACCTCTCTGAGGTTAGGCGGGCGACTTACTGAGTACACGTTATTTTCGTACTCATGCTACACTTGCTGTGCATTTTTATTGTACAGGTACTTTCACAATGATTTGGCTGGTTTGGAGACTTAGGTGAGCTGTATCATCCGGAGGCGATCCGCAGCTGACAGAGTCTCCCTCGTATTGTATTCATTTTGTTTTAAATTCTATTTTCCAATTTGTATCTCAGACAAGCTTTGTAATGATTGTATAAATTCTTAAAAATTGCTCATGCACTTGTGATATCGGGTTCTGGGATATGTGTATGGGATGTATTTTATAAGAATGGAATATTAAACTGTCATATTTACCTAACGGATTTTTGTTTAGTTATTACGTAATAAGTTAAAGGTAACGATTTCAAAAATGTTAAAACTAGAATTTATTTCAACTAATTAATGATTGGCTTGCCTGACGATGGTGTCCGGCGCCATCACGACTTTAATAGATTTTGGGTCGTGACACCGAGGATGCCACCCAACAGGGATGTTGGTTTTTGCATTGATGTGGCTCCTGGCACTCAGCCCATTTCTATTCCTCCATACCGGATGACCCCACCAGAGTTGAAAGAATTGAAAGAACAGTTGGAAAACTTTCTTGATAAGGGCTTCATTAGGCATAGTGTCTCGCCCTGCGGTGCACCGATTTTGTTCGTGAAGAAGAAGGATGGATCAATGAGGATGTGTATAGACTACCGGCAGCTGAATAAAGTCACCGTCAAGAATAAATATCCATTGCTGAGAATAGATAATTTATTTGATCAGCTTCAGGATGCCATGGTGTTTTCGAAAATTGATCTGAGGTCGGGCTACCATCAGTTGAAGATTAGGGCGCCCGATTTTCCTAAGTCAGCCTTTCGGACGAGGTATGGGCACTATGAATTTCTGGTGATGTCTTTTGATTTGACTAATGCCCCAACTGTTGATACCCAATTTTTCCCAAAAAAATATTTTTTAAAATTGCATATATTCCTTCAAAGTCATGCATTAAAAGCAATTGGTATTTTTCCATTATTTTCCTACATTTTTATTAATTTGTACAGTATTTATTTTCAATAAATAATTATAAAATTACGTCACAAATGATTTCAAAAGCATCTATTGATTTAATTTATTGTTTATGGTCCTAATTAGACCCAGTTATTTCATAATTAGCCAAATTAGCATCTTTGACTATAATTGCAATAACTTTGTAATTATAGCCCAAGCATATAATTTTGCACTATTTTCTACCAGAAATTAGTCATTTGTACTTTTAAAATACTAAGTAATCATTTTAAATTATTTTCTATGCATGAAATTTATTTTTTTATAACTATTAGCTATTTTTTAAATTATTTTAATTAATTTGAATTGGGTATTTAACAAACAACCTAATTTCATTTCAATTGTAGCCTAAGTTAAACCAGACCCAAACCCAATTAAATCAACCCAATACCCCAGGCCTAAATCCTAATACTACCCGACCCAAATCCGCCCAAACCTGGCCGTTGATCATTTTTTATCAACGGTCCAGGATATTTCCTTCCTAATTTAACCTAATGACTACCTCCCCTTCCCCTCTCATTTTTTTCTCTCACTCCGCCGTTATACATCTCCCTTCTCTCTCAAATCCTCTCTAACCTAACCCTAACTCTCTCTCGCCGTCACTCATCTGTCATCGATCATGGTGGTCTCTCACCACCTCCATGGCCTCAAATGGCCTCTCCTATGCTGGTACTTCCATCTCTAAGGTCCTCGAGGGACTAGGGTCAGTCCGCTTACACCTTTGGCCCATCCTTGCCTGTTTCAAGCCTCCATGACTCGATTTTGAGTAAGATCTGCCTATTTCGCTTTAAACCTATGGGTTTCTAAGCCTATGTCTTCATCTCTATGCTTTTTTTTTTCTTCTAAAAACCCCTATCTCATCTCTTGAACTTCTCAGATCTGTATAGATCTGAGATGGTTCGAACTTATTTTTACTTGTTTTATGAAGATTCTTCTGATTTTTCGAAGTGGCTTGTCATCTTCCTAAACTAGGGTTTCTGAAAAAACCTTTTATTCAAAATGATTTCTGATTTTAGAGTATTTAATCCTATGATTTCTTATGTGCTTCGACTGATTTTGTTAAGTTTTTCATTAACCCTAACTAGTTGTGCTAAAACCCCCAACTTTCTTACACTTTGTTTGGATTCTTAGTTTATCTTTACTGTTCGTTCTCTCAAACTTGTTTGCATGCTTGATTCTCATGAATCTGCTTCGATTAATCTGAATATTCTTGTGATTTTCACCCTGTTCAACTTATTAGGGTTTATGATTTTGCCTATTATGTGCTTACCTCGCTAACTCTCGGTGGTTTGTGTTTATCATCACTATAATCCCTGATTCTACGTGATTTGTACCACTGTGTCCATTAGGGTTTCTGATTTTTTTTGCTTCTTCTTACCTACTATGTGTTTATTCCGTTTGTTCATAAAACTTTGTGTTAACTCTCCCCTTAATCAGCATTGTTCCCAATTGATTTCCAACTTGTAAACTATTTTCTTACCTTATTATGTGATTGCCTATTATTAGTTGGTTCTTACTGATTGTTTCCTTAATTAGACCTGTACCTAGCCTCAATTACATGTTTTGTACTGGTATTATCCTGAGATTATTTCTTTATTGTGTTATATTCCAGTCATATGGTGTCTTTCCTTATTTGTTGCATGTCTATTACTGTTCAAAGTTAACTCCTTAATTGAAGGGAGTACTTATATTGATTTTGATGCTAATTGACTCTGATTCCCCACTGTATGACTTCGATTCTTACCTTATTCTCTACCTAGTTTCAAACTATATATACATTGCTCTTACACTGGTTCAAAGGACACGAACACATTAGTTCAAAAATCTCTCTCTCATACTCAAAGCTTTGCTGCTCTCTGTATTGGTAAAAAAGAGTTTCACATGTAAGCCAACTTTTGACAACTCAGTCAGTTACATGGACATAGGAAAACACGACAGCTAGACGTAACTATTTGAAGAGGTACGGTACAAAAAGTCACGGTTCAATAAACCCATGAACTTATCAGCCACAGGAACTTCAACTTGATCAAATAGGGAGAGAGGCACGGTCAGAATGAATCTAGACAAAGCTACGGGCAGATTCAAGGACCCACAATTGATTACTCGAACGTTATGTAACTGAACCCCTATTACCGTTATCCTTTGTAACGCCTCATGAATGCCATAATTAGTCATTAATGAGTAACCATAACAGGAGTCGTACGTTATAAGAATCTCCTATATAAGGGAGGGGAATACAACTTGTAAAGGCATATGATTCTCGAATATAATGAACTTCAATCTTTTATTTCTGTATTATTGTCTATTATTCATTTTTCCTATTATCTTGATTATCAGTAACCCATATTCATCTTAAAAATAAGCTTTAATCAAAGGGTCTAATTCTTTGGTTAAACAAATTGGTTCTGTTACCGGGAAGCTGATAATCTTTGTTTACTTTCCAAGTGATATAATTTGAATTATGTCAAACCCCAACGACAACAACCAACAAAGAAGTGGAACCCCAGTTCCATCATCTTCAGGAACCCCACGTGGTTCGAGGGAACAATCCCCAGAAAGATCCAATAACAACCATGGTAATAATAATCAAACTGTGGAACAAGATCATGTAAAGCAAATGATTGCAGAGTATGTGAGCCAAGCTCTGCAAGAATTTGCGAGAGGATTACCAACATCGTTGCCTACACCACCAACGCCACCCCTCAATAACACCATCACCATGGAAAATCCCCCATCTGGGTTGGCAAACTCAGGAAGAGGAGATACTCCTAATGAATCTCTCGAAACGAGACCAGGTATATCTAATAACTCAGAATTACAAAATTTACTGTTAATCATGCAGAAAAAGATGAAGGAGAAGAACGATCGCATCGAACAAATTCCTGGTGTACCACCTGTCTTCAAAGGCATCGATGTTGATAGATATTCTCAACAACCGTGGAAGCCAAATGGGGCACCTTTGCCTATACCCAAGAAGTTTAAAATGCCTGGCATTCCAAAATATGATGGAACAACTGACCCATGCGACCATGTGACTACTTTCACAACTGGGGTAAAAGGCAACGACTTAACGAAACAAGAGATTGAATCAGTCCTTGTCAAAAAAAATTGGCGAAACACTTACCAAAGGGGCTCTAACTTGGTATTCTCTTCTCCCTGAAAATTCTATTGACTCTTTGGCTGAGCTTGCAGATTAGTTTATAAAATCACACTCTGGTGCACAAAAAGTTGAGAAGAGAATGGAAGACATATTCAAAATAAAACAAGGAGACACAGAACTACTCCGAGAGTTCGTAGATAGGTTTCAACAAGAAAGAATGCAGTTACCTAGGGTGCCTGATAATTGGGCAGCCATGGCATTTGCAAGCAACTTGAACGATAAAATCTCAGAAGCCACCAGGCAACTTAAGGAGAATCTAAGAGAATTCCCCGCCACAACATGGAATGATGTATATAACAAGTACATCACTAAACTCAGAATAGAAGAAGATATCATTGCTCGTTCGAGAGATGAAGATCATTCCAGATCCAGACGTCCTGAATCAGATAGAA